>JAPDSC010143622.1:0-32356 GCA_026290005.1 Latrodectus geometricus
TATATATATATATATATATATATATATATATATATATATATATATATGATCATAGATTAATTCAAGTGTGATATAATAGATAAGTTGAAAAAATAAATTTTAAAAACAATAACTTTCTTTCATGGCAGTGTTGCTGTTGTGTTTATTTTGTTGAACTAGTATTACGATGAATTACATAATATGTATTATAGATTACAGGAATTCTTCTGGCAAAAGTAACTTCCAATCGGTTCTTCTTGCTGCAAAATTTCATTTTATGATTTTTCTATTTTGAAATGAGTTTTTTTTATTTTTTATCATTTCTGTTTTATACATATCGATGAATAATATTAAAATACTTGTTATTACAAAATTATGTCTTGTTATTGTACAACCTCACAACTCTTGTGAGGCTTTATTGAGAATCCACTGGATAATAGTTTCTGAGAGAAGGCACTATTCAAAGTGTCTCGTAAGATAGAAAACAAGGAAACACTCCCAAGCATCTATTCTAGACTTCCAAAACGCAAGAAAGACTGCCATAGAAATTGCAAAACAAAAGAAGATGAATGTTGCGTTTTTGCTAGCATATCTGTTAATGAAAATGCTTGGGGATTTCATTAGTTTCCTCCTTTGTGATTTAATGAGATGAACCTAAAAATATAAACACTATCTGTGTAAATCCCTCCCATATGTCCAAACGTGGTAAATGCTAAAAAGAGCTCTTACAGCAGCATTCAACTATTAGGCTGTCTATTGCCAAAATCATATGCTAGTCCAAAATAAATGCAGTTTAATCAGTTATAACATCGCGTTTTTGAGTAATATTAATTTAATTCCTGTCATTAAGAGATATTGCTTTATTTTACGAGCTTACACTTTTTACATATTCAAATTTTTGTTGACGAGTACTATTAAAAATATGCAAATCATAAGAGAATAAAAATAAATCCCATGTAGTATACCTTAAGCTTTTCTGATAGCCAATCTTTTTTTTTTTTTTTTTTGTTACAAATACAATCGCTATTTTAACAATCCTGTTTTTAAATGAAAAATGTTAACTTATTTGAAGTTTATTTTGGATACTTTTATCACAAAGAGACTCACTTAGAATAAGCATCAATTTACCATTTCTTATCGGATAAAGTGTCCTTGTGGTCAAATATAGTAAACTGGATTTTCTTTTTTTTTTTTATCTATTTTATTCGATATTTTAATAATATATTTATATTAAGTAGAATTACTAATTAAAAAAATGTGAACATCACTAAAATGTAATAAAAAAATCATCGAAGCACATTAATGTAAATCATTTCTGAGAAACGTTTGGTCTGTGAGAAAGTTTTCCATTTAAAAAGGAGAGCTAGGCAGAGTTGTCCATGCATGCAAAAATAAAAGCGTAGCATTTCTTTTTTTACAATTACTAAGAAAGGACTTGACCTTAAAAAGATTTTGGAGCTCTTTTAACTTCTAAATGTAATACTGTGTGAAAAAGATCTTCTGAAGAGTATTAACTTCAATATCTTAACTTTAGTTAACTACATGGAGCGTCTTTGTACAATTCCCAATCTTTTCGCTCAACTTTCTTTGATACAGTATTTTGGAATTCATTGAAGGCATTTTCAACGCGCTTTTAGAATATCTAAATGAGGTTAAACTGCTTCAGTAATTTTATTGGTTTTTCTTTTTATTATTGATTTAAATTTTGGATGACTCTTTTACATTAACATGGTAAATAGTTAATCGAATAGTAACAAATCAATATACATTTATACCTTTCTTAACTTCCTTTGAATTATTTACTTTTTTTTCTTTTTACAAATTTCCAACATATATATATATTTATAATTATTGGAATGTTTTTAGTTCCTTCCTATGGTACACTATGACACATTGTCACAAAGTTTTTTCGAATGTGATAATAATTTTAGATTCATGTGAAAATCCTCTTTATTACCTATGGTCAGACGGAGATTCTTTGTACAATATTAATATCAAAATAGAATTTTACAAACTTTTATTTATGATCATAAATATATAAATAATTTGGGCAATATCTGCTATTTAAAAATCACGTAAGAGCAAAAATTCCAGAATTAAAAATGTTAATTTTTTTAACTATAAGTTTTACCTATATATTGTTACCAATTTAACAATTTGTTTAACAAGTCTTAAGATACATATTATTTAATATGCTCCTCTTTTTTACCTTCATTATTCTACCATATGTGGTATTATAAATCTATTGTTATATTTAATAAAAAGTGTATAGAGCCGGCCGTTGGCTGAGTAGTTAGCATTACTTACTCCTGGGCTGTTGGCTCCGTGTTCGAATCCCGGTTCGGCCATGAACGTTTTCTTTCCATTATATAGCATATTTTAGTTTTCTAAACAATATAAATTGTGTTAGCAAATATATAACATAACTTATTTTGATTACATAAGATTAAAGGAGCATAATTAATACATTTACTCGTAATCAAGATTATATAAGCCAAAATAATTAAATCAGAATTCAAAAACTTAGTTTATAGTGTTAACAACCATGAATAAATTATATGTTTGTTTATCTTTAAATAGATATTTATTTGGATGCACACTAATTTTGGCCATCATCAGCTATGAAGTCTGAAGACAGAATTTCCAACATTTTCTGATCAAGCTAAATTTGTTATGAACACCATTTGTAGAAGCGCCTTGGTGGCCGGTCTTCGTTCTCATTTTCGGAAGGTTGTGAGTGCGAATCCCAGCTTAACCAAAGACCCGTCATCTTCATTAAAAGTGGCTGGGGTTTGTTAAATAGGTCGATGCCCCGTAATAGCATCCAAATGAAATTACCGTTCTGGGGATAGCAGGATAATTATTAAGGGGAGTCTTCTGTGATCCGTTTCTAAATTAAGTGCGGTTGCTTTCATCAAACTGGTAGAGCTCAACTTAGGGCTGGATGCAAGAAAGCATGGTGGTGCAACAATAATATAATTTGAGTTTATATTAGAAACTGATGGTGGTACTTTCAAATAGCAATTTACTATTATTAGCATTTTTTTTTTTTTCGAATTTAGTGCCATTTTTTTATTTTTTATTATTTGTTATAAACTTCTGAGGTTATTTTCTTAACGACTGAATGCATTATATTAAGTGATATTAGTTAAAAATTCATGTTTTCTTCAATAGACAGTGAATTTATTGTATAACATAATATCAGCGGTATATTTGTGATAACTCGGAATGATATCACAAAATGTGTGTTCCTTATAATGGCAAAGTAATATATTTTTCTTGATACGTCTAATCTTTTTGAATATTGGTAAATTTCTAAAAATCAGTTTATATCGGTAAATTTAAATCTCTGCTAGCGCTTCTGTGATTTTAATGAGACGAAAGGCGACGATATTTGCTGAATGGACTTCCGCGCCAAATATCAATTAAATGCATGATTTGCGTTGGAATTCTGCAGTTATTTTATGGGCTCACTGATTTCCAGCAGGGCTGGTAAGAAAGTCGAATGACTTACGATTTCTGGCGACACGTTTCCTGCTATTTATCCATCACGGGTTCAACTCCGTTACGCTGCATATCATTATGTTTTTTCGGGCACTTCTTAATTCATGCGGTTGTCTCTCATCAACCGATTTTTCAGCGGTCGGTCCGCTAATTGGTGAATCATCCGCTGCATCTGTGAAGGAAATTGTTACACATGCAACTGTGAATGATGCATATTAAAGTGGATTTATGGGTTTGCCACATAAATAGGAAATGTAAGAAGCATCATTAGAGAAGTAATAAATATTCAAAAGAGAAAGACATGAATTCAACTAAATATATTCTTAAATATTAAATATTACCATTTCATCTCGTGGGAACAGTTTATCTTGAAACATATTTCCTGCAACTATAAATTACATTCTAATGTAATTATTTAGCTGTACCATTTTAACATTAGGGTGACATTCACTAACAATATGTACTGCATTTTGAACTATTCTGAGCTGATACTCAAATGAAATGACTTTTTTACCAATCACCGCAAGTTTAATTAATAAAAAAACATGTCGATTACGAAGCTTTGAAAAATTTGGAATAAAATCTTTTTAAATTGAATTTCACACATTTTGTCTATAGATGACGTCATCTGCTGTAATTGCAATTAATAGTCCAAAAAATAAGCTATCAGAACTGATGAAGTTGTTCTTTGTCAGTAAATTCTTTACAGATGCCTCAAAATCTAGTTAATCTGCTTTTGAGATAACTCTTAGATTTTTAACACATATAGCACATCTCGTAAGTAGTTAGTATTTTCAAAACTTCGTACAACATTTTTACTCTTATTCTAATAAACATAACATTTGGTATCATTTTTATATTGATCGTCGTTTTATAGTTTTTGATGTATGATAATTTTTTTTTTTTTGTGGAGAGAAAAGATAAATTTTAAATATATTTACGTATTTTAAGAAAATTATTACTTTTTTCACGATTTTTCATCGGAATTTTTTTTTCCATAGAAAATGCTATTTTTGAACAAGACAATATAATTCGTATGCAATTAGATATGCTTGTTTTGAAATATTGAATTTTTGAAATACACTTCATCAGAAAATAGGTTTAGCTTAAGATAATGATTCTTAATGAAAGAGGACTAAAAGGTATCTTCAGAAGATCCAAAACTAACCAATGGGGTGAAATTTGACTTTTCCCCTGATTCAGTACTTTAGCTTGACATAGGAAATGGGTTTCATGCTTTGAGATTTTCCAAGATTATTAAATCCAGTTTAGAAATTTTATGTTTCTAATTGTTTCTAAAAGTGATTCATTTAAAAGATTAATGCACTATAAAGTAATATTTATATGCACTTTCGATAACTGTCTCTCAACCAGGTATTTTAAATTTAAAGTATTAAATTTTATTAAATATATATGATGGTATTTCAAAAAATTATGAAAACATTTGTGAATACGAGTATTTTTGCTTTAAAATCTTTTTTGAACTGAAATATATATGTATAAATAGATTGAAGTTCCAAGTGTATAACGTTAAAATTACTCTCCTTTTATTTTTGAAAATATGTCCGGATAAATTATAATTCGACATTAAATAAAAAGAAGAGTATAAACTTATAAATAAACATTTTTTTATTTTCGATATATTGACATAAAATTCTGCCTAACGAAATTTTTTGCTCATAGTTTTAGGGAATATTTTTAAAACATCATTTCTAAATTAAGTATGAAAAAGTCCTTTGGTTTAAGGTAAATCATTCTTATGCATTTTACTTCAGCTTCGGAAATTGATGTATAAAATATTCATAAACTAGTTTCTGATTTTTCATTTTATTTCTGGCATCTAAAACTGAATAATTTTCTTGTCTCGGTATCTTTTTAATGTAACAAATTTTAGCTGATGGAATGCGTATCTCCCATTGAATTTACATGAAACAGCCTAGAAATATTATTTGATAAAACATTATCAGTACATGAGAATTTAAAATATATATTTTCTAAAAATATTTAACATGATAGCGTGCAAAAAAAAGTGCACAAGTAATAGCGTAATATATACTCGTAAACCAAAAAATAAGTCATATGTATTCAATGAGACACAAGTGGAAAAGAGAGAGTTTTGAAATATAATGGAAAGAGTTGATTCTTTTAATCTGGGATGTATGTGACAGCATAGCCGTTATGTTTTCTTAAGATCATATTTTTTTTCCAGAAACAGCTGTTCGCTCCGTGATGAAGGGCTTCCCTTCTCTCTTTCTCTCCTGTGGCTTCTAAGAAATAAAAATACTTCTACACTGACATGTCAGAATCTTATGGATCGATATATCAAATAATAAGTAATTTTAATTGAAATCAAATTCTAGATTTAATTCAAACGCTCATATCATAATGCTCGGATTATATATATTTATTATGTGGGAAAAGTCATCGATAACATTTTTGAAGGAAAAAATTGACAGGAGGAAGACCCAAATGGGATTGGTAGTTAGTCCGTTTTAGAATGCAATATAATCACGGACATATTTAAAATGTGGAAAAATAGGCTAAATATCATAGGCTATACTAGCTAGGATTTTCACATGCATGACAATTTCAGCCTAAAAAATTATGGAGCAAAATATTTTTTATTTTAACTTAATTCTTAGCAACATTTTTACAACAGACATAAAAACTTAAACAACAGAAATATCATAACATGTAAAATGTTATAAATAAAAGTATAATATAATAATTTTTAAAGAAATTCGAGATGTTAAATTCTGGCCACAAGTCGTATTTTATATAGGCAACTTGTTGAATATAATGAAGTGTACATATGCATTTTACTACGTTCCTTAAGGCATTCAATAAAATATATGTTATGTGTCCATATTTTATATTAAATTCAAAAATGATATGATTTTATATAATTAATTGTGAAAATTTGACTCCGTAAAAAGCATTTCTTTCAGTTAAATTCATAAATATTAAAAAAATATTGATCTCACTAAAGAATTGTTGATGACGATGAAGCGTTAATTATATGCGCGTATGTGTTATAGTTCTGATTTTCTTGTTGCGTTTCAATATTCTTATATATAACATAAAACGCGTTCTGTAATGATTTATACTGCCTTCGCCAAGTGAATAAATCTTATTTAATTTTCAGTGGATTTTAACTTATGTTTCAGAGCACAGCAAAATATATGTAAATTATAATTGTCTACTTGTTTAGATAGGGAATCTTAAAACATAACTTATCGTTTTAGCTTTCGATTTTTGAATTTTGTGTGTTTCAGATATTTTATTCGTGTAAGATGAAATATCCATTCAATGTAACTGTGACACCCGTTTCATAAAGTTTTATTAATTAAGGTTTAAAAACAATATTTTGAAATCGGGACCTAAGTACCTGAAAAGCCTGTTACCATTTAAAAGACCATAAGCACGCGTTTCCAAGCGGTGGGGTTGGGGAATTGATTTATGATGAACTGTTTTCATTCTTACAACCATTCATCATTTTCCAAAAACTCGTTCTCACTCGTAGTGAGAATGAATTCCTTATCAGAAAAGTTCAAAATCCTTCATGAAGTGATTAAAAATTATCTTTAGTCATTTATACTGACGAAAATATTAAAGGAAAAAAAGGAAAATGTAATACTTTCTGTAATTAATCTTTTCTAACACTTTTATTTAGACCTCTTTCAACATTTTTATTTATTTCCTGCATTGATTATTCATCTATGATATTTTTATTTTTAATTAAAATACTGTAGATTGGGGACAATTTTTATTGAATTTGGAATTTTTAAAAAAAAAAATCTGTATTTCTTTTTATTTATAGTATAAAAAAAGTATAAAAAAATTAAAAGTATAAAAAAAATTTTTAGTTTTAAATCTAACTATACACTATTGTTTATTAAAAATGTTACAACTACACAGATATTCCGATAATAAAATGATATTGGGAAAATTATGCGAAATTAAGTAGATTAAGTTTTCAATAGATTTGGAAGAACAGATTCTTTTTAATCAGTGCCCAAAACAATCATCTCTGTCAGAAATAGCAGTACTTATATGGGTGGGTATTGAGTTATATAGAGATTAAATGTCATATATAGACTTAGCTGCTCATGCAGTTTCAAGAAGATTTAACAGTTCATTGATCATAGAGACTGGTGTATGCTGACCCCAAAGTCACTCGGCAATCATTGTCTAAACATTTTTTATTGGTGAGAAACTTGGGGGATGTACAGGGTAGGGTAGCAGCCGAATGCTTTTTATATCGAGAAATATCCATACACTATCGACAACATGCAGTTGTGTATTATTCTACTGAAACGTATCTTTTTCTAGTCTTGAAGAAAAATTAAAGATACAAGCCTTAATATAGCAAAAATGTAACATAGCATTATTCAAGGTAACCACCAATGCGAACATGAAACAATGATGATAAGTATCCAAAGTCACATGACTCCAGAAAATGGATCAGATTAATGAGGTTGAAATAAATTCCGAATTTGATTCGTCACCGAACACGAATGCGATCATCATGATACTGTAAAAAGACATAGAATTCGTCTGAAAATAGCATACAATACCGTTCATGCATCCAGGTTCGTCATTGATTACACTGTTGAAAGCGGCTCTGTGAGCGATGTAGAGTCAAAAGTATCTGAGCCAAAATAACTGAACTGACAGTCTACGCTGCAGCAAATGTCGCTGAACTGTTGGTTCAGATACATGCTGTTCTATAAGCGAAGTCATTCTTGACTCATTGGTGACGCAGTTGTAAAATTCATTAAGCCCATGAGTAATATGTCTACCTTCTCGGATGTTAATGATACCTAGCCGCTAAGTTGTAGCGAGGCAGTCTATATGACCGTCGTGAACCCATCAATTCAATATTCTGCAAATAATTCAAACTGAAGATAGAAGATTCAAAATATATGAGCATCAATATTGCAAAACGCAAATTTTCAATCCCGGTATGTTACAAATTAAAAACGTGTTGGTAACCATTGCTATTTCTTTCACAGCTTTTCTTTAGGCAACAACATTCAAATGCAATTTTTATATGATAAATCTGTTGTACAATTCCTTCATTATAAGTGCCGCTCAAAACAAATTGTAGGTGACGCTCCGTCGCCATTTGACATGAATACTTTGAAAAGCTAAGCATTTTCTTACATTTTCATACATACACATGAAATTACATACACCACATTTTCACCCTTTCGTATCATTGTGTAACCTCTACTTACTTTTTGATAAAATAATTAATTTTATCAAAAAGTCAGTAGAGGTTATAGCAGTAGTAGAGGTCTAGAATTTTTATAAAAATTATGCTTATAGATTTTATCTAAAATATACAAAAGTCATGAATGTATTCTCATTCTATAATATATTCTTTACAAAAATAAATAATTTTAAAAAAAAAGCATAACTTATTTTGGGGTAATTTACTTTTCATAAAAATTTAAATATTTTTAAGTTTTACTAAAAATTTAAAAGTATTATTTTCATTATCTCTTTTGTAACATTCCGGAATTTTTTTAAATAATAAATTAGCAAAAATTTTTAGCTTTACCTATTAATAAAGTTTAGATTATTTAAAAAAAATATTAATTATTTGAATTAGACATTATGTTTTAGAAGTTAGAATTATATTTGCTTCAGAAACATACAGCGTGATTTAAATTGTTCATGTAAGAAAAATCCAAAAAAAAAAAAAAAAAATTTAACTTTTTCAAATGTATTTTATCCTTAATTTCAGTTTCCCTTGAATATTTTTTTAATTTCCACTTAATGCAACAAAGTTGGAATGGTGTAATATTGTAGGTATAAATATATTATGATTTTCCCTATAGTAAAATTCTCGTATAAATTTCGCAAGTTATTTAAAATGCAATTATTTATGAGCAAGATTCTTATGAAAATATTTCTGTCTTGGCTATAAATATAATATGTAAATTTCTCACTTACGTATAAGATTTTTGTTTAATTTCCAATTGTCAGAGGAAAGTTAGTTATTGCTAAAGAAAGCTGTAAATTACTTAAAAATTTATTATTATTGCTATACCTGTCTCATGAAGGTTGGAATTCTTACTTTCAGTTCAGAAAAACAAAGAATAATTGTAGCAATAAGATAAATGCACACATTGGCCTCGAATATAATTAATGAATATTCATTGTACAGATGGTTTGATAATATTAAGACATTTTCTAATTGCTTTGTAATATTATTATTTTTTTCTATTTTATGAAATTTGCATAATATTATACAATTGATCTTTTGGTTTGATTTTTATCCTGTTCCTATTTCCCGTTGAAGGTTAAAGCTGTAATTATAAATGTTTTTGCATAGACTATAATTTCATTTTTGTTACTATAGCAGCGGCACAAGTTTCTGTTTTAGATTTAAAAAAAAAAAAAAACTTTCAGTTGCTGTACAAGTGAATGTAACTTTGTTAAATAAATATCGTGTGTGGGCATTGCCTCCATTTCTGCAAGAAATAATGTGATCACAAAATGATAGTGAAAATCAAGTTCCCCCTCTTTTCAGTTTTTTTTTCAAAAAATTCAGATGCTGAAGTTATTGAATACACTTATATCTAGAAACTTATTTACGAAATGAAGAAAATAATATGGATATATATGCAAATTATAAGTAACTTTTATTACTTACAAAATAATATCGCTGGTTTATATACTTGGCTGAATAAATTTTCCATAGTACGTAAAATTTATAACTTAGTAGTATTATTGAAACGTATGCCGCCCAACCTGTCTAGTGGTTAGCGTACCTGACTACAAATGGGTGGGACCTGGTTTCGAATCCTGGGTCGGGCATGGATGTACTTTCTCTCTCTCTCTCTCTCTCTTTCTAGTCTTTGTCCTTTCTTTGTGTGTGAATGGTTGCCTACCCTATAAACGGGTACCTATGGCATGTGTGTACTGAGGAAATCGGACTCCACACCAAATATGGTTCAGTTGGAAAAGTGGAGCAGCGCACCCCATATTGCCAGCCTGGCTGGCACATGACAACAACAACATTGAAACGTATAATTTAAATATCTGAATTGTGGCCTTCAGGGCAGTTAATGACTAGTACAACTGACTAATTAGTACTAGGCGCTTCTCATCACGAGGTAAACAATTCGATTCCTTGCTTGGATATGAATGCTAGTAGAAGTTCGGAATTGATGTTAAACTACAAGTCCCATATTGAACAAAAAATTGATTAGCAAACCAAATCACTGTCATGTTATCTTTATTGCAAAGAAAAGAAATAATGAAATTGACTTATACATAAATAGCCATTCAGCTAATTCTTTTGTTTACACGTGCTTTATATGCTTTAAAAATATAAGTTAAACAATTGTACATTATATGCTGTATATAATGCAACTAAAATAATACTAATATTTTTAATGTAATGTCACATTTATATTTAGAACCTAACAAAGTATGCAAATTGTATGATTTCGCGCACAAACTTTTAATCTCATTTCCAATTTTGATTAAATAACATAAAGAATTTTAATTGTATTTTATGTAACCAAAAAATATGATTATTGCGTAATTATTTATCTTTAAATATGAAAAGGAGCTTTATGAGTTATAAAATAATATTTTTCTAATGCTGTTTTTTTCTTTGTAATAAAATTAACTATTATACAGATAAACAATGTGCTAGAATAAAATAAATTTGTGCAAGATATTTTATTAATTATAACAAAAAATTGCATTTCCTAACTTGGTTAATTTGCACTTTTAAACAAATGCATTTATTGAATCATTATACTGCTTTTATCTCATGGTCAAATTCCTTTTCTTTATTTTCACAGGTCGTAGAGCTATTGAGTCGGTGCACATGTCCATCTCAGTTTCCAATGATCCGTGTCGCTGACGGGAAATACAGAATTGGAGATACAAAAGTTCTCATTTTTGTCCGAGTAAGTTTCCATCATTTGTGACATGCTTTCGCTCTGAATTTGATTACTATGAATATAATTACTTTGATTATATTCATAGTATCATGAATCATGAATATAATTACTTTGAATTAATAACTAGTACAGTATATATTAGTTTGGGGAAAAAGAAATCCATTATTTTTACGTGAACTTTATGTAACTTCTTTTGGATTCACTTTGTAAAAAGGTTTAAAACGGCTTTCATGAAGATTTTTAGGTCTTGCGCGTTACGACTGCTGACATGCGGTTAACTTCGATCATTTTTGATATTTTATAGACATTTTCGACGATGCTGTATCCACATGCGAGGTGCATCTCTAACAACAAAAATACCCGAACGGAATCGACGAAACAAAAATTGTACGTAACTGGTTGTTACAGTCTTATATAGGACGATAAACACCTTTCACAATTTTAGCCACCCGGCTTTCTTTTTCGCCGTTACAAAAGAAAAACAAAAATATATCGAATTTTCTGTTTGTTGTCTTCCATTTTTAAAACTTTGTACTCAAACAAAAAACCGCAAGAGGATATTTTAGTGTCAAATGTCACCTTTCCAACGAACATAAATCTGAAATTGTTTGATAGATACCTCATGAAATATCGATCACTACAGACGTCTACCGAAAAAATAATGGATTACTTTTTCCCCAACCTAATATATGTATATATATATGTGTGTTTTAGTAATGTATATATAATTTTTAATTTATAAGCTTTAATTTTTTTTAAAATATAAAAATAAATGTTTTTAAAATAAAAGTTATAACTTAAAATGTTTTATAAAGGAATTTTTTATTTTTTAAAAAAATAAATGTAACTTAATGATGCAGATTTTTGTTCATTTCTCTTTTAATCAAATATTAACTCAAAATATACTTTAAATACTACCTGGATAAGAAAAGAAAAATTTATTGATCAAGGTTTAATTCAACGATTCAACTGTAAGATCGATCGCAAATTACGTACTTCACTTATTATATATTTTCATAACTGTATGAAATCATGATAAATGTCAATTTAAGAGAATATTCTAAAGATTTTATCTAATGAAATATTTCTCATCTTTTTAATTGAACAAAACCGACATAATTGTCAAACATAGATACGTGAAAGGGAAGAAAGTATTTTTCCGATACAAAGAACGTCATTTTTATTCCATGTAAAGCAGCTGTAATAATACATGCGGTAAAGATTAGTTAAACTTATTGTAAAATCTTGCCTTCAGAAATCCAACTAAACCATGTCAAGATGCATTTAACCGAAAGTCAGTATAACATTGTAAAAGAGCTTAATAAGAGACTATTTAATTGTATGCAAATGTGCAAAGATTACAATTAAGATTGAGATCTCATTGATCTAATTCTGCCATCATCAAAACACCATTAGCAAAACGCACATTACAATATTTTCCGCGATTAGTAAGTTGCTTGACAATGCTTTTCAAATTGAAGTCCGCACACTTCGTTTATTAACTGTAGTCATGAATAAATATAAGAAATGTATATTGCATATTTATGCTCATGATAAGATTTATAATTGCATTTTCTTTGTAATCATGTAGTTGTGAAATGTTGATATTTAAGAAAACTACCTGATGAACTACAAAGATCTATTTGAATAATGAATTTAAGAAGTTCCGGCGATAGAGAATGGTCTTTAATTGTGAATATTATTACAGAAAACCATAAAAAGTATTATAATAAAGGGAATTAAATTGGAACGGTTTTTAATAAGCTGGCGATATTTGAAAGTAGTTGCGCATCTGTATCTAAAATCAGCAAATAATGCAAGACGAATTTGGCTTAATCCAAAAATGTGTTGCCGATCTTGTATTTATGTGTTCCTTCTAGTAGATAATACCAGAATTTGCTTTCAAGTGTCTTGATCTCAAGAATCTTGTAGATAAATACCAGAGTAATGTCAAAACTGAATTATCGGAGAAATTAGGTCTTATTGTTTAAAAAGACAACTAAAAAATTTTTAAACCGTGTTATTTATCTAGTTTCAGTATTATTCTTTTTTAATACTTTTATTATATTGAGAGACGGTTAAGATTAACTCTAGATTTTTCAATAATTAAATAATGAAGATTAAAAATGCAAAATGTTTATGACAAATCGTTTAACAATTTCCTGCTTTCTGAGTTATTTATTTCACTGCTTATGAAACAAAAAGTAGTTGCCACTTTTTAAATATAAAGGTAGTACACGTGTTTATTTCTTATAAAAGATTTATTTTTAAAAGGAATCGTTACAATCTGAATAACATATTATGAAATATGTTTTTTATATAAAAAAAACTTCATCCCTGAATGAATGATTAACAAATTTTAAGTTGAACTGATCCAGAAATTCAAGAAGTTATTTTTCTAATAATAATAACTTCTAGAATTTTTGGAAATCAGGCAATTTTCTGGTTGTTTATGCTATTTTCATATCAAAATTACATATTTTCTTGTTTACTCTCGATTAATTCAATTGAATTTGCTGTCTATAATGAGAATCTAATGAAAATTATAAATACATGTATTTGAAATCTAAAAGGTGCTTGCACAGCATATATTCTCGAGATCATATTTTGTTTTTACAATTTACATCAAAAATTTAATTTTGAAAATCAAGTAGTGCGATAAGAAAATTCTTTCTAGTCTATTTCAAATGTATGATTATTATTTACTCTAATCTAACATACACTTACTCATAACTTTTTATCTTATCTTATGAGAAATATTATCTTTAAATCCCACTAAAAAATATAGGAAAAGAAAATTAAATGTATGTTATTATTTTTGCTAGATCCTCATAAATTAATTTTTTTTTTCTTACATTATAATAATTTAATATTTTATTTGTTTTCAATCGTATATTTTTTTAAATATTTTCTATGAGTAACCATTACACTTTATTATTTTACTTTTATTGTATCGCAAAAAAATTGCCTATATAATATCATCCTCAAAATATTTTAGCCATTCATTTTAAAATAGTAAGTATAAGGTAAGAAACTACAACCGTATTCCATATTTTTTCAGTTTCGTGTTTTTATTCTTGTCTAATAAATGGGGTTCAATTTCTTTCAATAAAGTTTCTAAATCTTTCTTTTTATACATTTTAATTTAATGATATAAAATTTCAAAGAATTAAAAATTTAATTCACTAACATGTATGAATTCTTAAATAACTTAAAAATAAAAAGCTTAATAATGATAAATAAAAGCTTAAAATTTTGTGTATGCAAAAGTTATTTTGCTGCACATTACCTTATGAATTAATATGTTGATGTCTTATGAATTCTATTGGGTTGTTTGAAAAACAGTTTCTTTTATGAAATAAAAAACACATAGCGAATAAATATTTTATCGAATTGTATATTGTCAATTCTATTCTAATATCTTTTGCCATCTTTCTGCTTGCAGCATGATTCCACGCTCACAAAATATTTAGTTTTTACTAGCAAAAAACTAATCCAGGTGGAAAAAAAGAAAATACTTTCCGAACACCCCAAATTTGAGTACTTATCAAAAATTATAAATTTATAAATTTAATTAACTTTTTCTTAATTTCCTTCTTTTACCGATAAAAGAAATTACATTATTACTGTGCAAGATGATATTTTTCTTGAGGAAGTCTTATAAAAATAAGCAAATCATTATTTTATTACAGATTTCAATTTAAAATTTCTTATGAACTTATTATGAGGTATTTATAAATCATTTTTAAAAATAACAACACACACACACATATATATACATATTTTAGTTGATAATTTCACGCACACATATGCATTTTAAACATAATCTAAGACAAAATTACCTTTTTATTTTTTAGTTATATCATCAGCTCAATAAATCCCTTAATAAAATTGACAAATTATGTATTATATAAGGAAAAAAATGTTTGCCCTCAATCGCTTATATATTACAAGGAATTGATTGCTTTTTAACTATTGAAGTATTAAAGAATAGGATATTCCCATTCTTCCATCAATCTTGTAAATGAATAAAAAAGAATAGCGTGCGCGATGTGTAACATTTTTCTGCGAGTTCTCAGAATCAATCTTTCCTTCTGAACCACCAGAGCGAATCAGGCTGACCCGAGAAATGCAGATTATTATTTTATTATTCGCTCTAAGACATCTTGGGTATCATACCATATTTTTTTTAAAAAAAAAAAAAAAAAAAAAAAAAGACATTAGTTTTCTACTAAATTTCACATAATCATTTAGATGTAAAAATTTACTTTATAATGTGCTTCAATTTCTCTATGTAATTGTTAATTAATCCTACTTATGCTTTGAAATTTCCCATAGTGGAAAATCTAGATTTTTCTTTTGATACTTGTCGTATTAAGTCACTTTTTACATACGTTAAATTCAACCAAGAGAAACTTAAGCATCTATTCTGGATCGAAATGGCTGGAATCAAACCATAAACAAGTGAACTGAAGCCCAGACTGCTAACCGTTCATTTGTCTTTCCAACAGTGGAGTGTTAACATTCTGAAAGTTAACAATTAAATAGTATCGAAAGACATTTAAACATCTGCCACATGTTACTGTTCAGAAGGATTTTTCATAAGCAATAGAGCATTTTCATATATTCCAAGGAAGAAAGCCCCAAAATTGTTAAGTAGCATCGTGACATACGTAAATGAGGAAGGCATTTAAGCAGTGTTGTTGTTACTAATGGCACTTGGCAACACCAAGCCCGCCCGTCAGAGACTAGGCGAATGAAGTCAAAGAGACAGCGTCTTCCGTTTTTGAATAGAGCACCCTCATACGGAGGTGGAAGTACGACTTTTGGCTCATAGATGGCAGCACCATGTGAATCTTCCAATTTAGAGATTGAAACCAGAGAAGACTCATACCCAATTCCAACCACCCCCAGAGGTATTAATTTGGAATGGGAAAAGGAAGGACACTGCGACCCGACATATTTTACGCGCCCCAGTCTTCATTAGTGAACACGACGGGTCTTTGGTTAAACCGGGATTCGAACTCACCACTTTTTGATAATGAGAACGACGCCTTAACCGACTATACCTCCGTGGACCTTTTAAGTAGTGTTTATCTCTTTTGATTAAACAATGGCTGAAATCAAATCCTATACCTACCACTCGTAAGAGCCTTGTTCTATCACTTGGTTGTGAAAAGTTAAACCTACTGCATTTTATATATATTAAAATACCGACACAATCTATACATTTTATTTATATGCCTACCATTTAATAGCGACTGCGATTTCTAATTACACTAAATCATCGCAAATGTGTAAATTTGTTTTAAAATTTATATATTTAACAAGTTGTTAGATATGATTGGATTTATAGCATAAATTTAGTAACACATATTATGCATCAATTTCTATAAATTTTATTTGGCATGATAATATTTACATACTCAATGCTTTAAACTAAATTACCAAATATTAATAATATTTTAAAGATGTTATTGCAATTGCACTAAAGGAAAGCATATAAAGCAAACATTAAAGTTTCTTTTCAACTATATTTAAGACTTCTTCTTAGTCTCTTCCCTACCTTTAAATCCAAGTAATTAAATATTTTTATAAAAACAAACAATAGCTTAAAGTATCAACACTATGTCTGTGATAAGACAATTGTAGCACAGTAAAATGATTTTCTATGTTTAATTAGTATCCATTTAAACTACAGTATAATTTAAATGCAGTTTTCAAATTTTCTAAAATATGTTTTTAAAAAGTATACTTAACAAAAAATAAAAAATTCATTAAAAAATAAAAGAAATAATTTTTAAAATTTAATTTTATTTTTAATTTTTAATGTAAAATAAAATGTATCTGAATGACATTTTTATATAAACCGATGAATTAAAGATTTAGTTATTGAATCTTAAGTATGATTGAGAAGTCGAACGTAGATATTTTGAAAATAATGTGGTTTTCAAAAACTGAAAAAAGGAATAAAGTATGTCTGATAAGCGATTTAAACATAAACAATTTCAAAATATTGTATAAATGTTAAAGTGCTCGAAATAACATATACCTCTTAAGTTCAATCAGTTTTATAATTTTTATATTTTAATCTACATATCGTTACCAAGAACAATATTTTTATAATCTCTTTCATCGAGCTTTTTGATAACAAATGCTCGCTCTTAACTTTTCTTTTTATAATTATCTTTCCTTATGCTTATAATCTTTTATTCTTTCTACTTCAAACACTAATCATGCTTTCAGTCGTTATGCTAACCATTCAAAACCAATTCGTTACAGAGTCTTCACTCGAAATAAAATAAGTTCTTGTTCCATTGAGCTGGTTGCCGGATTTTGAAGAAAAAAAATTCACTTTCTAGCTGGTTGTACGGAACTGTTCTTATTTATAAGATAAGCATCACAGATTTCCTTCTAACTGAAACTCATTTTGTTTCGATCGTTCTCGGAAAAGCCTTTGTCCATTGCATCCGGAAATCCAGCCAAGTGTTGCAAATCAACCCTCTTCTTGCAATAATAAACGCTATTTGTTGCGGAACGATACTTTTAGTGATCCAACACTTGATTCACCCTTTTGTTGTTCTATTGCAGATTCTAAGAAGCCACGTGATGGTGAGAGTCGGTGGAGGATGGGATACCCTCGAACATTACCTGGACAAGCACGATCCTTGTAGGTGCAGATCGGGTGAGTAAAAGCTTTTCTTCTTATACAATTGGTACATCGTCACTTACCTTAGATACCGATGCATTACAATGTCATTTAAAAGAAAATTATTTCGTAAGAACATTGCATCTTCAATTTGTTCTTTAGTTGTGTATTTGTTATACACCGCTTATTGCCTCAACTTTCAATCCTAAGTAATTTTTATTGAACAGAAAAAAATCTACAATCCTTCCTAGAATATAATAGGTTCGATGCGCAAAGTATTGATGCAGGAATGAGAAAGTGACTCTTGTGGAATTTCAGTTTTTATTACACAATTAATATTGTTTGTAGCTTGTTAGTCCAGTGGAAAAAATTTACATGAATTAACATCTCTTAAAAATATCTCAAGTAAAAGATACTTTCGATCATAAAAAAGAGATAAATATTTAATAAAAATATATAATTATTAAATCTTTTATTTACTTCTAAATAATAGATTTAATAATTATTTATTATTAAGATTAAACTAGATGAAAAAATTAACAATTGCCTATATTATCCATTATAACATAAATTTTAATATATCTTATGAGTTCCATATTAAACTATGTATTAGAGAGATTATTAATATATTTATATGTATAATTAAAATTTAGGTACTCCAATTTTATTTTCAAAACAAAGTTAAGATATAAATTTAGGTACAATAAGTTTTGACTCATCATAAATTTATAGCCTTAAAAATACTAGTCTGGCGTCATTTCGTTAATGCGTCTTTTCGAGGCGGTTTCTTGAAAGACGTATTAACGGTACATGGTTTGTTTCCGAGTTATAGCATTCTGTAAATTGTTGTGATCAGTTTTGAATAATTACCTGAAAGTTGAATTTATGAAAGCATTTCAGAGATATTACACATTCATAAAATGTACTACGTATATTCGTATTACCTTTATTAAAATCTATATTAACAATGAGATTGGTAAGCAACTTATAAAATAGTGTTCTCTTTTAGAGAAGAACGAGTTCTTTATTTAAAAAATAAAATTTTATTAGGAATATTTACAGAATGTTGCTATTATTTTTATGCTTGTATTATTCTAATAACCTTTCCAACAACTAAAAAATAATTTTCAAGTTAAGAAAGAATTAAAGCATCTTTAAAATGTGATTGAAAAGGGATTAATAATTTGATTCTGATAGATTTATTTAAATCAGAAATAAGTAAGAAGGATGGATATTAAGTTTTTTTTTTTTAAATTAAATGTCTTTATTGCTTACAGCTCAGAAAAATCAGTCAGATATCTTTGTTGACTTTCATTTATCATTATTTTCAATAATTAAATTGGGTTAAAAATATCATATTCTACTGTTGAAATATCAGGCAATTAAAGAATATTTTTTTATCTACGTTTATACAAGGACTCGGTATAAATGTTCATAAAATAGGATTTTAAATAAAAATTTCGAGTGATAGTTGGATTAGTTTTTACCCCATTTCAAATTTCTACACAATTTTCCTTCCTGTGTTAAATATCAAATCTAAAAAAAGTGAGATAATAATAGTTAAAATAAGAAAAATAGCAGTTTAATTTGTTTGAAGTAAAAGTTGATAACAAAGTAAACATTAATAACAAAGTAAAACATTGTTATTAATGTGGGGAAATATAACATGATAAAAATTACTTATAGGTAAATCATTGTTGTATTATCTTATTTTAATATTGATTTTGAATCTCTCTTAATTTTATCTTGAAACCACTATATAAATCTCAATGAAGAAAAGAAACGAAATTTTTCAAATCACCATTACTTTGATAAGACATAAAAAATGGTCACAGCTAATATTCAAATTAAAGTATTTAGTTTATAATGATGATTTTGTCAATTAGATTTCAGATCAATTTATAATAATGGAATCTCATTTTAAATTCCCAGGTTTTTTTCCCCTCCACATGATTCTTATCTTCATGATCATATTAATGACGACATTGTTATACTCATTAAAATAAATGAAATACATATAGAAAGTAAAAATAAATATAAATAATGGCGTTCATAAACTGTCATTTAGAAACAAAATAGAATGAAAAAATAAGTGTAATCTACATAAACTGGCATCCGTGGTAAAGATGTTTATCGCACCTTTCAAGTATAATATCAAAAGTTTTCAGTTATGTTTATCAACAATGGCAACTTGCTGAAAAATTATATACCGCTGTCTTGTCTAATGACAATAAAATTACATAATATTTTCATATCAAATTGAACAAGTGCTATATATTATTAAGAAACAATTTTTTTTTTCCATTCCTATTATATGCACCCATTTATCGTATGTCACGTGTTAAAATATTTCTATTGTTCAATTTTTTTCTGTTAGCTGTAAAATTTTACTATTCAAAATTAAATTAAAACAAAAAAAATTTTTTAAAAAATCATTCAGTTAAAACAAATTTTTGTTAATTTGGTCTGACATTATCACAATAAGTTAAATCAATTAGAGTCTTCTGTGAGTTACACCCTTGCCTGCCATAACGATAAATTTGCCACTGAATGTAGTAATTTAAATAATTGCTCGAATTAAATTTTAATCAAATTTCGGAATCCGGTTTTTCAGTAAGACCTTCAAAACGGTACCAACTTTCTGATTAAAACAAACAATAAGGCTGTGTGGAAAGTGCTGCCTGTTCACCTTTCAGGAGGAAGTTCTGTCTATGGTGGACTGTGAGCGTTGTGTATAATACAAACATCAAAAGAAAACATGAATTATCTTTCAGAAATTTCATATATATGCATCGACAGCTATTGAATATATATGTGATTCTTATCCCTACTATATTGAAGAAGAAATTGATTTTACTTTTTTAAATACAGTGGGATTTTTATTATTTAAATATAAAATTTTTTTATCTAATTCATACTAACAATTTCGTTTTAAACTAGAAACATTTTAACTTCCTTTAAAAAAATGTATTCATTTTATAAAACTTTTACTGTTTATATTAGGTTAAATTATTTATAGATATTTCATATATTTTCTTACTTACAGTTATGACAAAATATAAACTATTGTCTTAAAGTGTACATTTTTCAAATCAATTATTAATATCATTTTTAAAGCTCTTTCATATAGCATGCACATTTTTTAAAACTTAAATGCTCAGTTATTTTGCATTTTCCTGTCAAATTAAAAAAATTCAATTTAGAGTTGCATTCAATTTCAATGAATCAAATATCTGACATAAATTATATGCATATAAAAAACAATTCTAATTTTATAATTACACTTTTTTGAAATTTAATGAGAGTTAAATTAGTGCTGATCATCAAAAATAATTTCTTGCAAGAAAAGTTTTTAAAAAATGTACTTTTACTCACCAGGCTATCATGTTATCTCTTCATATACATGTAAAAGATTCTTTAAAATTTACAAATTTGGTAATTAATAAGTGTATCTTTTTTCATTTAAATTTAACGTGCTATTTGTAACAAAAAGTGGGTTTTGGTTAATATGCTAGAAACGCAGAAACCTCTAGTACGAGAGAAATACAGTGAAATATAAGAACAAAAACAATTTAAAGAATAAAATTTTAATTGTTAACAAATTTAAAGTAAATATTTTGTGAATAATTTTGAAAATTGAAATCTTTATATTTTTAATTTTATAAATACTTGTATCCAAAAAGGACTGAAAATACTTATTCAGTTATGAGTTTCTTATAACTGGATTTACATGTAACTGTTTTTTTGTACGATTTGTACTCTTCTTTTTTTTCACTTTCTGACTCTCTCTCTCTCTTTTCCTTCTTTTCTTTTCTAGCCTCTCTTTTTAAACAAAAAGTAATTGAAAGAAAAATCTTTGTAAAATAAAAAATTCAGTTCCATGGTTTGTAGCTCCTTGTTATATTATGGTCCCCATTTCGATGGTTTCAATTTTAATTCATTTCATGATTTTCATTATATGATTCATTTTATGAAATAAATGGTTATAAATGTATGCAAATTTTTACTTTTAAACGTATATCTCTATGAACTGGAGATCTATAAACTATTGATCAATTATCTCTATGAACTATTGAAGATCTATTTGTGTTATAAATAAGTACCTTTATTACAGTTTTAAAACTACATAAGATTTTTTTGATTTTTGTAGCATGAGCTTTAAATGTTTTCCATCATGAAGTATGATTATAAATAAATTAAATATGAAATTTTTTCATATATAAATTACATATAATTGAAAACCATTGTTTTCTTCACGATCTTCATTTACTTTTCCTTTTTTCACTTCCATCTCACAATGAAGATATGTAATAGGATGTGTACCTGTAACAGAAATGCCAAAATTTTATTAAATTTTAAAAGGAGTTTTCTTGTATTTCTGTATCGATTCATTGTAAAAACCTTAGAATAGTAAAAAACATTATAAACAAGACTAGGATTAGGACGTAGTTTCATTTTCATTTCAAATTTTTATTTTTGTTTTTAATTCAAGATACGTTTCTATCATTTAAAAAAATAAATCAAATCATTAACTTTTATGAATATTTTAGTTTATAAATTTAATAATTTTTTATTCGCATTATTATTGTATAAGCAGCTCCCATTTTTCCTGACACTTTAACCTGTTCCTCCTATTTTTTTTAGCTTTTTAACATTACGAGTCTAATTTTATAATATTCACTTGTATAAAAATAACTATTCATCTTCTAAAATTTGTCTACAATTTAACTTCTTCAGAAATTACTTCGTGACTTTGAAGTGAATATTTATTTTCTATGATTCAAAATTTTAAAATCGTGATTTCTGATTGTAACAATATAAAATACAAAATCTAAATATCAAATTCTTGCCATAAAATGTATTTTTTAAAAAGTGCATATGATTTGGGACAGAATCAACTTTTATGTAATACATATTTGTAATTAAATCCGAAGAAAAAGAACTTATTTTTTTAAGAAATTTAGCTAAATTATTTTTAACTTCTCCCGAATTATTTTATTCTAGCGGATTTTATTATTCAGAGGTATTAAAATAGAGATTTTTTAATGAAATATCAAAAATATAATGGAAGTAAAATAAAAATTATAATTTTCAATTTTATAATTTATTTGTAAATTATAATGTAGTATTTTCCTTTAATTTTTCTGAGAAATAATGATTGTTTCAATCACCGATATTTTATGCGCTATGTATCAATGACGTTTAAACTGAATTATTTTAATATTATACTGGATATTTATTTAATATAATACTGAATTACTTTAATTATAAAAAAAAGAGTTTTCTTTTAATATTGTCTGTATTAATTATTAAAAAATTCTCCAAATCTATTCATTTTTTACAAATTTATATATAAATTATTCGTATATATATATATATATTCATTTACAAAGAATGACATGGATGAAAAATGTATAAATGTAATAATGAATTTGTAAATATCTTAGCTTGTATTGAAAATTATCAATACATTTGTTATAGATTGCAGTTTTCAAAAGCTATTCATAATATAGACATTTTTTTAATCGCTAATGGGTGCAATTCATTCTAATATTTTATGCAAAGCTCATTTTCTAAACGCACCAATTATTTGTACTGACTAGAAAATATTAGAGTAGAGAGATCACTCATGTTACTTCCATCTGAAAATAACTAAAAAGGAATCATTGATAAGGTCAGATTTTACTGCACACACAATCTCTCGTTTGCAATATAATCCCTATTTGATAGGGATTAGTGGCATCTGATTTTTCAGTTATGATGATTCAGCAGAGAAAGCTGCTAACATGAAGCGTCATGGAAAGATTGACAGACACTGGGTAACATCCGCCTGAGTGAATAACGTTTTAGAGGGCGAGGTTCACTAGCCGTCATTAAATCTCAGAATGCAAAGCATGTGATGTGAATCAGCCATTCTGCAGCGTGATGTCGCGCTTCATTGACGCGATGCTTCTGAATATTTTGTTCTCCATTCAATTTTATTTCGTTGGATTTCAATTTCTAATTGATATTCCACGCAATAGTGAGAACATTAAAATATATGTTGGTAAGATGCAAAAGTTCGTATTCTTCTCAGACACAGAAAGGTTGCATATGAATTACTTTTTACATTACCGAGCTGGTTGTTGAATGGTCAAATTCAGGCCTTCAGTTAGCGAGTTTAATTCTCATTCCTGGCGTGGATGCTTATAATAATCAGAAGCCCACTTTTAATTGCAGTTTTATTCATCTATTTGTTTCTTGGACATCAAAAGTATTCCCTAATGAGCAAAACAGATACATATTTCGGCTGATTTTATAACAGTCACAGAACATGGATCACAGGATGCATATATAACAATCGGATGAATGTATACTAAACATGCTAAGGCGTATCTAACATTCTTGAAATTTCAAAACATGCGCCAACTCTCATTCAGTTGTAAAAAGTACCATTTAATTTGTTTTTTCAACAATGAAAATATCTTTTCTCTTAATTTCGTCAATTTATTTGAAAATTAAAAAATTGAAAAAGTAGATAAAAGAACAGGTCACTTAATTTTGTGATTTATTACAATCCATTTATATATATATATATATGTAATACTAATAATAAATGCAGAATACATGTAATAAATTAAAACACGTCTTAATAAGAAAATTACTTTAATGGCTATTGTCATTAAATTACTTTAATGACAATAGCCATTAAAGTAATTTAATTAAGGAAGTTAAAGCAATAGTAGCTTCAGTTGGCAGAAATATGTGAAAGAGAATCCTAAAATTTACTTTACTGAGGTAGAAGGCTATTTTTAATAAGTGTTGTGTTTCCCTTTTAAATATAGTTTGTTAAAATCCCAAATATTTATTAAATAATATAGAGGATTCTTTAAAAACTATCGCATAGTGAAAGTAGAAAATATATTATTATAAATGAAATTTCTCCTATTTTGTATCTGTCGTTAAAAGTAGGTATGATGATAATTTTGATGGCACCAATACTTGGCCAATAATAGCTTTATTAATAGTTTTAATAAAAAAAAAACTAGGATTTCCTAAAAATATCAACAAATTTGATATAAATGCATTGATAAAAATTACCAATTTGAAATATGAACTATTCTTTCATTAAAGTTACACAAGAAATTATTTAAAGCCCAAGATAAAAGAGTATAGTTAATTACTAAATCTCCGACTTGCATTGATTACATTTATAAAATCTTTATGAAAATTTCATGTTCAAGATTGTTTTCTCTCATTTTTATGAAAACAAAATTATTTGCTTTAAATCTTATACATGTAGTTAAAAACATTTTTGCAAATTTGAGAATCGTCATCATTGAATAATTGCAAGCAGAAAACAAAAATAATATATTTCAAGCATTTGGAAAAAACCGGAAGCTTTTAAATTTTTAGTCAATAATTTCTCAATACTGATAGTTATAACATTATACCTTCCAGATAAAGACAATGAAAAGGGAAATAGGTTGTTTCGAGTTGGTTCTTAGGTATTCTTTTTTATGCATTATAAATTATATTATTTTATATAATAAACAATAATATGAAGAAAAGCAAAATAACTTCTGGGCAGAACAATATTAAAAAGCAAAAAATTAAAATAAGGCAAAATGTAAGTAGTGCAATGTATAATAAATTGATTTTGAATAACAATGTTTATAGAAAGGTATATACTCACTAAAAATGGTGACATTTATAAATGCTATGATAATGTCTCTTTTCTGTGCATCTCACCCCTAACGAAAATATATAGCAGAATTTATGAGTTTTAGGTCAGACAGGGTAGATAATATATAATTCTGGACCCGTTTTTCTTTTTTGAGTATTAAAAATCCAAGATTCAATAAATTCGATTCTAAATATAACCTATCTTCGATAAGTCATCTTCTTTTACCTGATGTTAAATGTTATTAACCACAATGAAATGCTTCTGATTTTAGTGTTTAGTTATTGAAAAGTTTTACCAAAGTGATAATGGAAATTTATCGAATCAAATTTGGTAAATTTCGCGCCCGCGTCATTATATCACAACTATATCTATGCATTATATCACAAACTCTCTCTGAAATGTTAAGCGGTCATATGCAAGGAATTCAGGAATTACAAATTTAACAAAGTATGTTATTTTTTCGCTGCATATCTCATAGATTATGTTTCATGGCAGCCTCTTGAAATATGCGAGCATCTCTTGAGTTAATTTGTGTCGCTAAAGAAGAAACATAATCAGGCGAGCAACAAAGGAGAATGGGGTCAGGTAATATTTCTTTTTTTTTCACCCTTACTTACTACATCTTTGTTGTGTTGCCCAGGGCTCTTGTTCAGGTGGCTGGGTGGGGCGGTATTCTAGCAGTTTTGTGTCCACATCTTTCATGCTGTCAAAATTTCACTTTCGTTTGAAAAAAAGAGAAAAGAAAAAAATCGCCTCTTGTGGTATATTTCTTTTAACCCGGGGACAAATTGATTTATATCTGAGACTTGTCTAAAGAATTAATTATGCTTTGACAGATGACTCGTGGGCAGAAGTCATCCGGAGAAATATTGATGACAGTCGCTTGAGTGGCTTAGAGTAGAGAAGGAATGTTTTCTCTTATATGCAATAACACAAATTTGAAATATGCGTAGGACGTATCATGAAATATTTAAGCAATTGCAATGCAATTTTTTAGATATCAAAAATCCTCCAATTTAGTTATCTTAAAATATATCATTAGAAAGAGTAAATAGTATTCCGTAACTCTTTGCTTATTATTTTCGAAATATCTTTAAATTTTTCAATATTTATTTAATTTTAGCACTATTTTCGAATAAATATTCTTGCGCTTAATTTCATTAAACCCTCATGAAATTTCAATAACTTATTATGTAAAGGCATCGTTCTCCCTACAGATTCACTGGGTCTCCCAGCTGAAGACCATCATGTTGAAAGAGCCTATGCTCGCTTTATATCTTCTTTATTTTCGTTGCATTTATGATGTTCTGCTTGTGTGGTGTGGCATGGGAAGTTAGAACGCTAATTCATACGTTGATCTTGTCGTTTTAACGTAGTTTCAAAAGACGAAAAAAAAGTAGTTGGTTGCACAGCATTTTCCTGTATATAATCCGCATAGGCATAGGCGTATTATCTGCAAGACCTTTCTTCAAGTAAAAGAAGAAAAAGGCGTAATATATATCGCAGCGGCGTATAATCAAAGGCAATTTTTTCAGCGAATAGTCGAAAATGTATATTGCTGATAATGTGGGTGTCACATAAAATAAAAAAATTCACAATATGATTAAAAATATAATAAATTATACAGAAAAAAAATATTTATTTGTAAAAGATCTGTTCGGATCAACTTCATAGCGAAATGCGATAAACTGAGATAAAAGCACGAGATCGATCAAGAGCTATAATTCCTAGCGAAATTTCGAGCAAAACGTATCAATTTTTAGTTTTCAATAATTTTTAAACATATATTTTGAAAATAAAATATATTTCTTTCATTAACAATTGAATGAAATAGATTATTCTCAGGCTACGCATTGGATACATTTTTCATTTGCACCGTCCATGCTTTGTTTTTCTCATTATATTTAATACGTTTGTCCCCATTTTTTTATTTGCCTTTCTGTAGGTTTTAATTTGAACTCTGCTGTGTAATTTAAACGTTTTCGATTCCATATGACGATGTACGAATTTGAATATTTTCAGAATGACACAGCTCATTCCTAGACACAATGTGAAAGGACGTTAACGAATAGCAACTGTAATATCTCCGAAGAAACAATTCGTTTTTGAAAGGTAATTGGAAGAAGCTGATTATAGCTGAAATAAGTTGGCCGGGTAATGACGACACCTGTTATTGATTTTTTGAAACATAGATGAGATTTTTTGTAAAAAAAAAAAATAATAATAATAATAATAATAATAATAATAATCTTGTAAGTTATTGTGATGGAAAATATATTTTTCAGATTATTCGCAGCGACGTATAAAAATACGGTAATTAGCAGTTTCAGTGTACTGAAAACGATATCATAAATACGTAGTAACAATCAGAACAAAAGGAGATAACTTAAATAAAATTTATGAAAAAGAAAAAAATGCATTGGATTATAATAGTTTTTGGGTATCAACCCATTTGAAAATCGGAAGAAAATATTCTTATGCCGATAAACTCACATTTTTTTTAATATGATTTCCTCTTGATTTTCTCTTGAATTTGTTTTGCTTTAAATGAATATTCTTTCATTTATAATCCAACAATTCTTCTTCAAACATATTAATACAAAACATATACTTAAAGTGTTATTCATCTTTGCTCCCATAATTTAGGAAGGATTTAATCTAAAATAACTTATTTAATTGCTTTAATTTTGCTGTAACTGTCTAATATTGCGAATTTGGTTGCATTTAACATCAGTATAATTTTAACTTTTCTAGAATGTAAATACTTTTTTTTATTTTTAAAAGAAAATGATATCGAAAAAAAGAAGCTTTTAGAAACACTTTCCTTGTATTTAAATAAAATTATCCTTCTGCTATAACAATTTGGGATTTCTAAAATGATTTTTACTTCTTCGTAAAAAATTAAATGTATGAAAGAAGGAAAATTTTCCTGAGAAAGAAGAATTAAGTATGTTTATTTTTGGAGTATTTTTAAACTCTACAAGAGTGCAGAAACCGATAACTAAAAATCAAACATCATTTAAAGTTAAGTGAATATTATTACATACTATTTTCCTACTAATGTCGCAGTTTACATCATTATTCTGAAGCAATAATGCGGTACAAATCTGATCCAATAGAATGAAATGATGATATTTTATGGAAGTAAAATAGAAATACAAAAGAATTTCCGTGTGTTTTATTATACGTTGAAAAAACTACTTGAGAATAATCCTTCCATACTCTGGTTGAAAGAAACAACTGTTTGTATAAACCTCATCATATGATCATTTAAAAGAAAAACCAATATATTTCAATAAATTTATTGAAAATGTTAATTCGTTATAAGATAATATTTAAGTACCCTGATATTATAAATTACAATAAGAATAGCACTTTTACTTTTTAAGAATCTTAATTCACACTTGTTTGCATTGTACATTTTCTTAACAATGTTCATCCAAGCAATATAATTTAATGAAGTCCTGTTTAAATCACTTAACTTTTTAAAACCCAATATTATAAGGAAAAAAATATCAAAGCATAGAAAAATTATGGTATACAGCATTCTTAACATAAATCAGAAGGTAGCTATACTCAAATTTTAAATTTCTCTACTACAGGTTAAGCAATCTGAAAAGACTAAAATGGTGTAAAGAGGTTCTCACTGGGACAAGTAACGGAATCTCGCTATAAATAAATGTTGCTGCGTGTCGTAATTAAATGAAAATGTTTGCTTATAGAAATTTTTGCTTATAGATTGATTATCGGATATGAAATGGCAAAAACAATGTTAATCTCTTTTATTTTCAGAAACGAGAGCTAGTGAAGAAAAATACCACTTTGTTTAATTTTAGATAATAAAGGTGTTGCAGTGCTCCGTGAAAAAAAAAAAAAAAAAAAAAAAAGACGTCGGTCTTAAGTCCAAAATATATTCTGTTCCATATCGATAGTCTTTAGACGACTTATTCACGTTGAGTTCCGTGGAATCTAGTACTTCTCCGCTAATATGCCGTGATGTGAAAAATAGATATCCGATTCAAGTATCGATAACATTAATTCAGAATTACAAGGCAATGGAATGTATTTAGAGACACCGGTCCTCAAAAATAGATAGTCTGAAGCATTTCGTAACAATGTTTTTGAAAATGGACAATTTCTTTTGAAATGTTCGAATGAATTGAAGAGGTTGAAATACGTAATCTGTAAATTATCTGTCACTGCTGCTATCAAAAAATCGAAAAAGTAGTGTTTAAAATTTCAATTTGAAAATATGTTTTAAGAAATATTAGAGAGTTTATACAATTTGTGCTTTTCTTTAAAAACAATATTACTGTAGTGAAATGTTAAGTCAATAATTTTGATGATTAATAATATAAATTTTAAAAAAATTTCAAATATAGTTAAAAGAAAATAATTTTTAGTATCTTAGTTTTCCATATAACTCTTTATGTAAGTAATCCTTTTTAGTATTGGTACTCTTCCCAACTTCTATTCTGCTGATGAAACAGTAAACATAGGTAATTTCTTTGTACTTTTGGCCCATGATGCAGTAACGAGGTTGATACCTATAATCTCTAGTTTACGCTACTCTGATATAGAGACATAGAACTTTATGGAATATTTAAGTTAAATGGGCTTTCTCCTCTTTAAGAAGAAAACCATTTGAAAACTGGTACATAATTGAATCCACAATTATATTAATATTTGTTCCAGTTGAGAAAATGGAACTAATATCGAATTCTCTATTTACCATATCCGAGACTAAACTTTTTTCTCCGCCAAGATACAGCCATGCCGCTAGTATTTATGAGCAATGTTTTGATTATGCACTTTCCAATATATTTATTGTTTATCGTTTTATCAACGGGTCATTGAATATTTTAGATTTATTTTTCAAAAAAATGTAGGTAAAAAAAAGAATGAAAAACAGAAAACATGTTTTTCTAAGTGATTTGATAAAATGTTTTCCTTGACCAGCATGGTAACATGCTTGGAATATAGAACTCCTTCCAAGGCTGCAACGTTTATCAAGCAGATGTAGCGTTCATTACTTGAATACAAAAGAAGGGTAAATGTGTGTTATTTCGTAGCATTTCATTTCGTTACTTTTGGGATGGCCATTGGTTCTTCTCTTTACCTTTCTTTTCAAAGTTAATGCATTTTTCTTGTATACATACATGAATACATTTAATCTAATCCTTTTAAATAGGTCATTTTATCTTCCATTTCATCCAGCCGAAGATTGAGCAAGTGATTTTATTTCTGTTGAATTGGGAAAGGAGACAAGGGTTTTCTCACATCAATTTCACGACCCTCTCCGGCATGCTCTCCTGCGCATGTAGTGCAGTGCATCCTTGACGGATGACTCCATGTCAACGAGCGGCTGATGCTGCCAGCGGGCGTCGAAGAAATCGGCATTCAGCAAGCGTATTGAGTGTTAAAAGAAAATAAATGTCGTTCCGCTCCTACTAGAAAGTCTCCTGTCAACTCTCAAGGTTGTTCGGTCCGAGTGAGGCCTGACCCCATTTTCGCCTTTTATGCGTTTTTTGGAAGGAAGGAAAAACAGATTTTGTCTTCTTTTTTCTCTCTGATGTCGAAATCTGTCGATGGCTTGGAAAACAAGAATCTTCTCCCACCTCCAGTTGTCGCAACGTTCCTTATCTACTCATTACCTACTCGCAATTAATCTGCGAGGATTTCAAGGTCAAATGGAAAAATAAAACTTAAGATCAATCTCGAACGTTTCACGAATCTTCTTAAACATGTTCTCCTAAATAATAATAAAACTGATTCTTCTTTGATTTACAATATATGAAGTCCTGTTTAGTATCAGTCTAACATATATCCCTTCCCCCCCCATTTTGAATTTTTGTTTAATGCATTTTCAAAATAAAGTACACCTTACTAGTATTTTTGATACATTGCTTTGAATCTAATGTTGTATCGAATAATTCAACTCGTAATTTCAGGTTACTTATTATTATAAGAGTCATAAAATCAACATTAATTACTTGTTAATTGGCAGTAAACGAAATTTAGGCTTATGATTCGTTATTAATATAAACTGGTGGCATAACGGCAGTTAATTAATATTTGTTTCAATTTAGTTATTTTTTAGTCTTTTGTACATTATATTTACAATTATAAATCTCTGAATATTTTGGTTAAATGAAATTGATAAGTTCTATTATTTTTCACTATTAGTAATACTTTTTTTACATTGAAAAACTATAAAAGTAATAATTTGAGAAAATTTCTTTTCTTTTGGGTGATAATTTGATTGAATTAAATTACTTCAAAATTAAACTAGTGAGCAATTTTACTGAAAATGAGAAGGGTGAGAATGAGTGGGAGGTAAACTTATCATCTAACAGCATCCCTTGCTTTATTTTTCTTACAAAAAATTATTTGAATCTATTTATATTTAAATTCTAATTTTAAAAATTAACAGGGGTCAGTAGATTGTTCGTAAAATTTATAATAAAAACATTTTTGAGTTAAATTTTCTTGAAAGTGAAAATTTATGGTTTCCAGATAAATGTATTTTCGAGTCATGCAATTTTAATTTGCTTGTTTAATTAAATCAATGATTCTATAATTTTAAATTAATATATATTTGAATAGAGACTTATTATTTCAATTGTTTTG
>JAPDSC010143628.1:0-11329 GCA_026290005.1 Latrodectus geometricus
AGCAAATCTTTTATCGAACCAATAGATGTAAAGCTTGAAAAATAACAAAATGAAGTTATCAAGTGAGAATTAAATACTGAAAAGCAAACTTTGGCTTAAGAAAAAGAAATAACTTAAATATTAAATGATTATTAAAGTGATTAACTTTATTTATTTACTGCTTTACCGAAATATTGACGGAACGTTAGTGATTTTAAAGTCAATGTCATTCTCATGGTAAAAATCTTTGGACTTTCAAAACACAACACAGTATATTTTTGATGACTCTGTTAGCACTTAATTTCGCAAATTAATACATATCAGTATCTGAATAATGGGGAATATCCTCAATAATTATTTAACCAATAAAAAACGAAAAATGAATTTAAAATGTTTAAAAAATGTATTCAGCACTAAAAATTTTTTTCATTTTTATTTCAAATTTTTGTTTCTTTTGTATATTCGTACCTGATCCGAAATTTACCACTTAAAAAGTACTTAAGTAATTAATTTTTTTGGTAAAATACTGTCTTTGAAATATTTCAAATTCCATATATAATACAATTTGTAACAAGTTTTTCAAACAACTTGTTGCAAATATTGTATTACAACTGATGCCTTAAATCCACGGTTCATGGATCGAGCATATTCCTGAGGGGAAGTTGTTTCAAGTGTTTTGGAATTAAACTATAGGTTTTGGTTATATTTACTTTCATGAGTAAAAAATTGAAAATAGAGCAAAGCTTACCTGTTAGTCTAGTTATAAATCCCATGGTTCGTTCACAACTGTTTTTATAACGAAATCAACAAACAATTGCACCATTGAAAATCAACCTCAGATCATTTAAGTACGAATTCTACATTTTAACAAATTCTCTCAGCAAAATATTTTTTCCAAAATTATAACAATTTATTTCCGAACGAGGAAACAAATGCTTAAATTATTGCTTTATCTCCATGAATGCTTGAAACCTTTTTTAAATTTTATTATCAAACGTTGTTTCAAATGTACTTGTTTTATTTTAATTAATTCCCATATTTTTGAAATAAGTTTTATATGTAAAACTTTTTCTAAACAATAATGTAGTACAGCTATATAATTATAGTAATACAATATTGCTTAAACATATACACAAAATGAATAATAAATTTTAGTCTTTTTCTAGCTTACAGGGAAACTAATTACTGTTGCTTATAGTTTTTTCATAAAATAAAAAAATATAAAAATATTTTTATGAAAAAGTATTATATTTGTGCATAAATTTAAACACTATTCGCGTAATATATTCAAGAAATGATTAAAATTGTTAAAAGTATAACCCTATAAAATGTATGGAAGAAAAAACGTTCAATTTAAAAAATGAAAAATTTATTCAATAATAATTAACTTCAAGTGCATTCAATGCAAAGTAAATCAGATCAAGTAAATTCAATACTCAAAAAGTTTGAAAAAAATTCATCCCACGCGGGATTTATTTATCGAACAACGTTTCAACCGAATAATCGAACTTCATAATACACATGATATAAAATTGAATGAGTCACTATTTTCAATACATTATACGGAGAGATTTTTTGTTTAAAATATAGAATGTTTACTTTATAAAAAATAATATGTGGGAGGAAATAAGACCTATTTTAGTTATTTTCTGTTTTAATATTTATTAGTAAATATTTTATCGTTACTAGCGTCAACTCTTTTGTTAATAGCTTTAAATTATCATTTAACCATAGATTATTTTATTTCGCTATATTATGATATAGTTAAATAAATATATATATTTATATATACATATATCCGTCTGCTATATATAAGGCTACTCCTGTCATATTATTTAATATCATGTATAATTTACTTATTATATATATATAATCTTGTTGGATTTTCAAAAATATATTCGGAATGTTGATAATTCAATCGATGAATAAATGAGTTATAATATTTATCTGCGAAGATACTTAGTTAAATTCAAACAAAAGGGTATTTAAATACAAATTTTTCTTAAACTTAAAAAAACAGCTGTAAAAGCAAATTAAAATTTAATTTCAATGGAAGTTAAAGAAATTTAAATTAAAGTTAATAAGTAATTTAAATTGAAGTTATTTATCTTAAGGTTGCTTATAACTAAAAACATTGTGACCAATATCACGTAAGTAAAGAACAAAATACCTTTAATATACACACTATTTAACTCTAAACTGTATCTTCAGTAAAATATTAGTAATTGCTCGTGTTCAAGACATAGTGATACTTACTTTGCACCAAATAACTTAAATACCATTATATTCTTCACTTTATGACTAAGCCAAAAACACGTTCACATTTAAAGAGGCCTTATTAAATAGAATCCATTAAATAAAATTTTCTATAATAATCTTAAAAAAAATTTTATAACGTTTTTCTTCGAAAATATTCCAGCCATCTGATTTAATTAAACGCACTTAAATCATTATAAAAACAATGGGAGTATTTTTGAAGTACATATAATTAAAATGTAGATTATAAGTTGATTTTAAACGAAACACACACACATTTTTGCCACTTTAGATTTTCTCATAACATAGAATATTTAAGTAGAAGATAACTTTTTATTTGAGAATTAAGTAACTAAATCACCTCATTTTCGTAAGAAAAATATTGCTTAGTTTAAAAATTGATATTTAATTTTAACTACTTGGTAATAAATAGTTAACTTTAAATTATTACTCATGACAACTTAACTATTTTACTAATTATGCTTGTGTGCATATTTATTACTTTCTACAGTATGTGTTAAATTGTCTTTTTAGTTATAAATGTTTATTTGTTTGCTAAAGTTCTTCTGTTAGCTAATTTATATTTTTATTATTCAAAGCAGCTAAATACACACAGCCACTAATTAATTTTAATCTACAATAAAGTCACGAAATCATTAATAGGGTTAACATATTTCCCTGATGAATTTCAACTCATTCTTACGATACTTTTAACGTTCTCTTAAACCTTCATTTTTAGTCTTCGGTTAACTCATATATCGATTCTGTTCACTTCTGGATCCCGGAAAAATTGGCTTTAAAGCTGCTCTGAAATAATAACTTTTTCATTTATTATTTTAGCTATATATATAAGTTAACTGGAGAAAGAGAAAAAGGTATTAAGAGAACAGATATTGCAACAAATAACAGATGATTGAGGTAAACTACTGGCCAATTCCAGTTGGTTAACTAGTTATGTGACTCGTCATTCTGATCTACGATCTAGTGATTTGATCAACACTTGAGCTGTTATCCTAATCATTCCAAATTCTCAAACTAGCGTTAAGGCAATAAACCAATGCATATTTAATATGAACCAATTCTCTCAGTTTGGTGTAAAAATGTTAAAGAAAATTTAATCTTATATGAATAGGACATCTAGAACTCCACATTATCCGTAACATTAGAAAGGAATTAGTAGATACACTCCATTGTTTTGGAGAATAAAGTTTTAACTTATATAATTCTTATCAATTTGTATTTTATCCACAGTATGTTTTTGGATCCAAATAAAAAGTAAAATAAATTTACCTATTATCTAGACCATTAATGTTAAACTCATTGGCACTGAAAAACCATTTTCTTGAGCTTGAATATTAAACGTGTCTCATGCCTATTGATTTTAATACCAAAACAAATTTATGTTTTGTGTAATGTAGTGACATTAAGCATTTAACATTAAAAAACGCATTTGATGTAATTTCTTATACACTAATATTCTAGTAGATTATATTAGGTTGTTGCAGTACACACTTTCCATTTCCTATTTCTGTAGATCTAAGTGTCACAGCAGAACTTGCAACCTTAACATTTGAAACCGCCATCAAATGGAAAGATCAACACACGACCTGATACTATTTATACAAGTGAATCTTTTGAAGTCTTTAACCACCAGCAGAAGCTCCAAAACCATTCGCTTTACGCTCTACTATAATACAGAAATTTCTTCCATTTTTACAAAACTAATTACACAAAAATAAAATTACTTTATGTTATCGTAGGCTTTAAAATGTTTCTACCATTTAATTTTCCGTCGCTGGAGATAAAACTCTGGAGAGAAATATATTAGTTTATTTGACAGTATTATCTCTTGATTTTCCTTGAAAAGTATGAGTTATGTTTTATCAAGACGGTATTTTTAATTAAACTCAAATAATTGAGAAATTTTATCAGAAATAATTTCTTTTTTCAAGATGAGTACTGCAATAATTACACATGATTCTAGGGTCCATCACACTCATGAAACATTTGATTCAATTTCTCTCATTTCATTCATTCAAATTTATGTGAATTTGCTTATAATGTAAAAAATGAAATTAAATCATTTAAATGTAATCAAGAGCGATTTTAAATTTAGAAATTACCAGAAGAAAGATGATGCTTTGTTACATTTATATTATTTCCTTCATGTTCAAACAAATAGCAACTAGATGAAAAGCAAAAGGTCAACCACTAAACTAAAATAGATTTGTTGCAGTAAGTTAACAGGAATTTAAAGAAAAAGATAGAATTTACATATTTTATGTACCAAAATTTGAAAGTTGGATTTTTTTAAAATTTTGTCAGGTAGCTTTAAATATCAGTATTAGAAATTTTAAAAGTGCAAATTAACTGAAACATACATTTTGGGTTTTTAAAATTTCAGCAATGTGCTTTTTTATTTTTAAATTAGTTTTTTATAATCACATTTATCGTATAAGGAAAGTAAATTTAAAGCATTTTCAATTGCATTTTTAAATTTCATTCCTCCTAAAATATTTGATTACATTTTCCTTGAATCCAATATTTAGGAAAAATGAGATCTATATTTAGATATAAAATAATCTTTGACTAAGAAATAAATTAAAATCTGGAAATTGGATCGTCTTCGAACTTTTCCAAATTGAATAACATCGAACAGAATTTTTTCAGATAAGATCCCGTTAGAAAATGTTTGATTAAAATCATTTAAGTATTTCGCTTACCAAAATATTTTCTTATCGTAACAGAATAATATTTATAATCATTAAAAATACTTTTCAAATATAAAAATATTTCATTATAGAATATGAGTAATTAACTTGATTGATGACAGTAATTAAATTTAGAAATTCTAAATGAACAAATGTAAAGAGCAATATTATTGTTAAACAAAAATATTTTTAATAATTTTAATGAAATTTAAGGAAATAATTATAATGTCACATTAATTGCTCTGCGCAATCGATTGTTTTGAATACCTTAACTTTAATTTCCATTCAGCAAACGCGACCTCTAGCAGGGAAATGTGTAAATATTACTGAGGTCATTTAAGGATACACACAACTTCTAATAAAGTGTAGGAAGAAATAAACAATCATGAAATTACAAATATGGACGAAAATAAGTTGTTTTTGTACCCCTTGATTGGAAGAAATTTCGGTGTTCATGCAAGTTTGCTAACTCCAGCATCAAATCTGTTGCCAATGCAAGTTCACGACAGGCATATTTCGATAACTGTTTTTAATTTAGTCTCTAATAAATTTTTTGTCCCAATGTTTTCCGTCACATAAATTCAGCTGAATAGGAAATGTCGGCATAGTGTCTTTTGGTATTTTGTCTTACATCTTTGCCAATTCCAAGAATCTCTCAATATTTTGCATGTGTAAGCTCATAGTTGGAACCACAAAGTGGTATTTTTGATATACGGTCACATAGTAACACCCTGTTCTTTCGTTGTCTTCAGCTTTATAGGCACACCACAGCCCGAATATATTGTGGATCTTTCTTTAACGTATACGACTATACATGCCATCAGCTTACTTGCTTCTCTATTAACTTCCTTAACTCGAATAGGCTTTCGTCAATTAATATGTTTTCAAAACCACTTATTCATCTTTTATGGCTAATGAAACAGATCCAAAGAACGTGCTTCTATAAATCTTTAATAAATCTATTCCAATCAATTGATATTTCATTGCTAATATTCAGTTGGTCTTCACACCACTTACTTGACATTTCCTTTGCTCAACTATAAATAAAATATAGTGATGACAAATGGAAGTCTCGATCCATTGAACTAAATATCAGATTGGATGATTGTTTTAAGCTTAAGATTCACGTTGCTGCACCATATATTTCCCTTGATGTAGAGTCTCATTTCTTATCTATTTGCACAAGTTCGAATGTGAACCAAAATATTTCTCCCTTGAATAGATACATCTTCCTTCTTCGATAATTTTAAAGCATTCAACGTTTTTATTTTAAAAATCAAAAATATTTCTAAGGAAAATATAATCTTAAAAATTTTAAAGAAAAGTAGTCCAATGAAACCGCAGAAGAGACTCCAAACGACCGTATGGGACGACAATGATTTAGCGACTATCATTTGGCGATTTATCGCCTAATGTTTGTCAATTATTTAACATGGTGTCTGTTACGAAACATTTTATAGAAATTCAAGAATATTTCTTATCTTATGATGTCTTTTTTATTTCCTTATAATATTATACTAAATCAAAGCAAAAATATTTTTTTGTAGAATAAATAACATATAATGAATGGTAATGTGAAATGTTCCGAAGTTTTAATTTTACAAGCTGTAAAATATACAAGTAGACCCACAAATATTAGTTTGATGATAATATTAAAGATTTTATTAATTTCCAAACAGTTATGGCGTAAGACCTTATATAAAATAAACATTATATATACATAATCATTTTTAGCATATACATGTATTCATAAAGCAGTAATATTTCAAAACAGATTAAAACATTTTAAGGAAAACAACCTAGAAATCAAACAGGGCTGGTTCCTGAATGGTTCGGGATGCAATTCTTAACTTAGGCGTGCATGTTAATAGAATAATAAAATTCTTTTTATATAACTGGTCAATCCTTATCCAATTAGTTTGCATTTGCAAGAAGTGACAGTAAGTTTTATCTTAAAAAAATAACTTTAAAGCCAGTTTTATTTACAACAAACTGGTAGTAACTTATAAATGTGAATTTATAAATTATGCAGATAAACTTTTAAGTTACTTCAAGGAATGACTTATTTATAAAAGCAATAAACTCTGTAAATATGTGAATGGTTTACAAAAGTCTCTACTTAATTATTGGAGTTTTAAGGGGTTTTACACCGATAAGATAATTGCTACATTGTTAATTAAAATGAAAATAAATCGCAGTATTTAGCATTATTAAATTTTTTATTTTAATTTTCCATGATCTTCTTTTGCGATTACATCATTTTTGTATGCATAATTGAAACTGATTAAAAATATATTATACTTCAATATTTTCTGTAATGCTTTGTATTTTTAATTTACAAGATATAAAACTTCATTTGGAATAAATGGGTTAAACATTTTTTAAATTCAAAAAAAAAAACCTGTATAATCAATTTTTAAAACTAGAATAAAAACAACCCTTTAACTTGAAATTTTTTTAAATGGGTGAATAAAGGAAAGCGTCACACTCATGAGGACACAATTTTAATCTGGTCATAAAATTGTTAGAACTTTTTCATATTTTGATTCAGCATTTCTTAGTTCGATTCCTATCTCGGTGCTTCGATACCGCGTCGTACAAAGGCTAGTGATTAAACGCCATTGTAAGGAATTTTAATTATGTAAATTAAAATGCTTACAGGAAGGGTTTTTATAATTAATTGACAGTATTCCCATGTTGCAAAGAAAAAAATACAGAAAACTCGCAACCACTTATCAGACAGGTATGTATGCATGCATGCAAAGGTTGGGATCAAACATCTGTATATGGTTGGACTATAAACTTTCTAGAGTGCTGTTCTACCACAAAGCCACGGTAACTCCACGTCTCTGTTATTTTGTGCTTAGAATGGTTTGATTTTAAATTATAGGCTCTTTCGAATTAGATCTCATGTGTTCAACTGAAAATGCTTAGTAATTGCTAAACTATATCAAACGTCATGTCTGAAAGATAGCGAGTTGCCGCCCACCCTGTCTAAAGGTTATCTACCTGTCTACGGATGGAGAGGACCTGGGTTCGAATCCCGGCTCGGGTATGGATGTACTTTCTCTTTCTCTGTGTCTCTTGTCCTTTCCTGAGATGATGGATGAATATGGACAGCCCTTTAAACGGGTTTGGGGGGGTGATGTGGGTAATGTTACTCGCCTCCATGACTTGGTTCATTGGTGCCCACCGGGTAACGATAAATGAGAAGCAGTCTCCGACCGTGTGGCGAAGGGTTTATACCCAAGTGCTCACTGTTAGGGTAAAAATAATATATCAAGTTCGACTTCATTGTACTGCGAGTGTTTGTATACTTTTTTAAATTCCGTAGAATTCAAACCTTTCCTCTGGTGTGACAACGTGAAGAGGAGAGTGTTGGGGGAATTGTCAACCTCATGCCTTGACAGATACAAAAAAGTTTTTCCGCTTTTAACTCATAAATTCTCAGACTAAAGGTAGGAATTCAACTCCAGATACTCTGATAAACAAAACATGATTCCTGCCTTGACAGCAATTCAAAGCAACACATAAAACATTTTCCTATTTTGACAGTTTCAGTATTCAAAAAATAGAAGTCGAAAATATATCATAATAACCTAGCTTAGTGTTAATTTCATGTGAGTGTGTGTGATAATTGCTTATTCAAATATCTAATTAAATAATCGAAACGTTTGTTAATATTTTTCTTGTATTTCATGCAATTTTCTTAAGAAAAATTTGTATAAATTAATATTTGTTATTCTTCCCCAAACTATTGCAAGGTAATTATATTTATTATCGAAATTGAGTTTTATGTTAATAATTTAAAATGTTGTATAAATTAGATTAAAATACTCATTTTTTCATGATTGATATTCATTAAAATAAATCCATAAATTCGCATCTAAAATGATTCAAAACTTACATTCAGTCTTTCGCATGTTTTTTTATTTGTAATGCGTAAATAAATTGTAAGCGGTAATAAATTTATTGAAATATTATGACAACATTTTTTTAATAAACTTTGCCTAATTATATTCAAAATAACTTTCATTTCAACGTGAATTACAAAGAAGTAAGGAGCTTTTAATTTACATTCAATATTAGAAAAATATTGATTCACGTATTTATTTATTAAAATCATGAATATATTCCTGTTCTAAAAATAAAGTTAAAAATTAATTTCTTCAATTCCAAAGATACTAATTAATTTTGGTGTTCCAAAAAGAAATTTTATCAATTCTCATAAGATGAAATTTTTTTTAGTAAGCAAATCATTCAATTGAATTTACATTTATAATTTCTAAATTACGTTGGCAAGAGTATTCAATATATAATTAAACAAGAATAAATAAAACTAATTCTACTTCCACATTTGAAATGTTTGCAGATTTCAGCGAAATATTTAATTCATATTTTTTTTTCAAAACAAGTAATTAATTTTGAAGTAAATATTTTATAGTTTAGAAAATTTCGAGATTTTCAAAGAACTTGAAAATCTTATTCATATGTAAAAAAATTTTTCTCAAACGGTTCAATTAAAATTTTTTGAAGAATCTAATTAAATAATGTAAAAAAAGTTTTTTTATAATTAAGTATTAAGACACTTATCGGAATGAAAACTTCTATGTGAGAAAAATAAGTAAATGTTTGGAAGTTAATAATAAAACTGTGAATGGAAGATTTACTGTTTAAACTTAAAATACAAATAAAAATACATGCACACGCATACAGATTAAAAGACACGCTAAAAATGCAAAAACATAAAAAAACTTTAATTTATTTATCTTAGGAACTTTTCCTAATTGATGAGTTATGATATTTGCTAACACTGATATTGTTGGATCAATATCAGCAATTTGATTTCTTAAAAGTTACTTAGAATTTTTTTTAAATTTTGGACTCCAGTTTATAATTTGTTAATACATTTAAATTTTCCATTACATAAATTTCAATGTAATATTTTTATCAATGAACCTACCTTACATTAACAGAACCAGAATTCACAAATATACTCACGTGTGTATTCCATTCGTGAATAAAAAACTCCATATCTCACTGAACATCAATATTTATAAAAATTTCTAATTTATTCATCATTGAAGTTGAAGGCTGCGAAACGTATAACATCTACATCCGTGGTCATATGACGAGGTCGACAACTGATCTAGAATCCTTTTCAAGAATTTTCGATAACACAACAAATAAATATGTTAGTTTATTTGAAAATTTAACATTCATAAATACTCTCGATTTAATCATTTTCAGCATGTATAATCCGTTACATTTCAAAGGTAAAATTGAAATATTTCCTGAAGTACCAAGTTTCTATTTATTTTCAAATAGCCAAATAAATTAATGCAATACGGACTATTATTTGTGAAGATAGGCATTTATTATTCTGAGTACAAACCTCATTTGTTAATATCTCAATGATAATAAAACATTTATACTTTACAAAAGCTTTCTTTCTGAATGATAAAAATACATATAAAATAATATTTATAAATCCAAATGTATTTTATTTAAATTAACATTCAATGCAGTTAAATAAATTTATTGACTGATAATTACAATTTATAAAATGTTTTTAGAAATTCCTTTACAAATAAAATGGATTCTTTAAATTAAAGACAATTTTTCTTTTTACCTTGTAAATGCTTTTATTAGCATTAAATCACATGAAGATATTAAAAAAAATACATTTTAATTAGAATTAAAGCATAAAATAAAATATAAAAACATTAAAATAAAGTAATGCATTATTTTTATTAAATTTAAATTATCTAACATTAAATACAAAAAAATAATGAACTCAAAAAGTCAAGATGGTTAAGAAATAATAAATTTAATTAAATTTCCGAACAAGATAATAAATTAGATGATAAATAATATATTTTATAGAGATTCATTTTTGTATTAAAAAATAATCGTTGCATATTAATTCATTCTGAGTTATTAAAAATAATCTTCAGTTTCAAATTAAATTAATTTATTTAAACTAAATTGTTTTGTTGATTAAGTCAAGTTACTTTAATTTGCATTAATTATTAAATATTATATAAAACAGAAAATTAATACAATTTTTAAAAACAAATTTTAATTTAATTTTTTGTATTAGTAAATGGATTGCAATTAAGAATGTTATTCTAAATACTACTGATAATACTCAAAATGCTTAAAAAAAGAGAGAGATTTGAAAGAAAATTTATTCAGGAGCAGAAATATTTTAATTCATTATATTCTCCTGTGTTTCATTATAAATATTTTATTTACAATAAAATAGAAAATGTAAAGAAGGAATTGTAACAATACTGAATTTTCTTGCTTAGTTTTCCTCATTAATAATGTTCTAACTTGAAAGAAAAATAAAGAATATTTTGAAGTCTATTTTCATTTGT
>JAPDSC010143630.1:9326-33530 GCA_026290005.1 Latrodectus geometricus
CCCCCCGCCCCCCATCTGCAGTAAGGCATGCTAACCAATATACAGAGTAGGCGGCATATATATATACGTTGTTCTATCAAAGCTGCCTTCTTAGCCAGTATTTATACACACTCACATATTATAGATTTAAAACTTTTTAAAAATTAAATATCAAAAGATTTGTAGGTTAAGAATGCCAGCATTTGCTGATGAATATATTTTGAATCAGTGATTGTTTTTCTTTTTAGGATTGTTTGACCCAAACAAAAGTAAAGCTGAAGATGTACTAGGATGCATTGTGACATGGAGTTACATTGTATTAGAATACGAAGTTACACAAATTGCTGGAGTTCACTTAATATTTGATTTTACAGGTGCAACTGTTTATCAAATCAAATCACTAATCGGTTTCTCAATCTTAAAGTTTGCAATATTGGCAGTGCAGGTAACCACTGTTGAATTTCATGTCATATAACTACAATTAGTACACTTATAAAATATATAAAAATGTTAAATAACAATCAATAGCTATACAGTGCCTCTTGTTATCTAGGAGAATTTTGTAGTTTCTTACGTTTTAAATTAAAAGTGTACCTTCGTCTATAAAATTTAAAATCGGCTATTTTATAGTGGAAGATTATTTATTATTGTTAAGTAGAATATTTCATTAATTTATCTTGTATACAAATGATAGCAGATTTAATCAATAAATAATTATAATTTAATAAAGAAAAACTTTCCATTATAATTGAAATAATGGGTATTGTAAGTGATACTTAATTAGATATCATACTCGTATATTATAGTAAGAATCAGAATTCATAAATTTAAGGGATCTTGTAGAAAATATATTTCTAATATTTAGGTTATAAGATATTCTAATATTTGCTTTATAAGATTATTTTCATATATTTATTAATATATTAAAAGATTTTCATATTTAGTTATTAAAGTTTGCATTATTTTCAAATTGCACTATGTGTCGTTTTCAATTTTCTTTGCCAGAATTGTAAGGTTAAATTTTCGGGATGATCGAGTAAATTACTATACATTTTTGCTAAAGCATTAAATTCAAAATTGTATAGATTTGTAAATTTTGCTCAGTTGTCTTAAAATACAAATAAGACCAATTGTAAAAAGTTTTTATACTTTTATGAAATATTTATATATTTGAGTTTTCACATTTGCCAATAAAAAATTTTGTTTTCCCAAATTTATATGAAGCTAATATAGGGATACTGCGTGTATATTGGCTACATGCCATGGAATTTGAACGCTATTGACAACAAAGTGATTCCTACGAAAGTGGAATTTCTTCTTTTGATAATATATTATTTTATTAAAAAAAATTTTGTTAAAAAACGCTCTAGAAACAATAGTTGTAAAATTTCCTTTAAACCCACAGCAAAGATATCTATAAAGTCACAACAAAATATCATATGTGGGAGTAAAACGGCTTTTCAGTGCAACCATGAGGGTTCACCTCTGCTCAGCTGTGACAGTTACTCGTAATAACTAATCTATGCTATTAAAAAATCCTCATCATTATAGAAAATAATGTTGTCAATCTTGCAATTTTTTCTGTAATTTCACCTTACGAAAATCTTTCACTTGGTATATCACTTCCTATGAGCTAGTGAAGTGGTTGAACTTGTAGAAGTAAGGTGTTTATCGTTATGAACGTTATGAATGATTTGGTATGCCAGTTACACATATTTCTTCTCGTCTTATTCTACTCAAGGAACATTCTCTTAAAATATCAATTTTAATAAAATATCAAATCTTAAAATAGCAAAAAGAAGATATAACACGTACAATATTATAATAGTTTTTAAAATGCTAAAATGATGCCACTCACTTGAAATTGAGCTCGGATGAATGAAAAATAACTATTTCAACTTAAAAAGCTGGGTCACCATCATAAAATATGGTTATATAGAAATAGTGAGTTTATATGCCATATGTCAGGTGTCTCATAAATTTATAAAAAAATTTAAAAATGCATGGAAGTGGAAAAAATTGAAATATTTGAATGTGGCTGGCATCACACTTATTTGCGAGAAAATGGATATTTTTGGTATTGGTAAATATTTTGTTCAAATTTTTTGTCAATAAAGGTTGCTCTATATCTTAAAATTACAAAATTGCATTTAAATCTGCATACAGTTTTACCATTCAGGCAAATTATCTCAGAAATAATTGTTTTTTATGTGATCGCCAGCATATAAATTTACATTTTGCAACCTAGTGAGAAAGTCATTCACTTTAGCATGTAGCTTATACTGATACATGCAAGAAATTTCATATTGAATGGTGTTTCTTAACTTCTCAAAGGAGGACAACCTAATGAAGTATATTTGAGATTTTCGATAACCCCACCACCAAAACAAATCTATTGTCGAGTATAATAAGTGAAGGGTCCATCGATTTTTACAACAACGGCCTCTAAGTTGTTCTCTATCAGATATATTTATTGAGAGTCACTTAACGGTAGATGCGTTTTGAGTGTTGTCTCATCTTCCATGAATGTGCAAAGGAGATTTCGTTTCAATATGTCCGGTATCATTTTCATCTATGTCATTTTTAAGTAATTTTATGAACTAATTAAGGACTCCAGCCTGGTTCGGCACTGAACTATTCAAAGAAATAAAAATAATACAATGGACATTATAAATCAGATAAAATTGTCTGAGATTGGAAATGTGATGGTTTTTCCGCATTTACTTGCGGTTCTAATTGCTCAGGTGAGGCAGTTATTGGTGCTGATGAATCTATGCTATGTGAAAAAGTCTCATCAGTGTTAAAGATGCCAAAGAGTCAGAATGAATCTCTATAGATTTTTGTGAAATCCCACCATGCAGATTTCTTGCACCAAGTGATAGTGTGTTTATCAGTACCAGTTGATAAGACCCAAATTATGATAAAGGATTTGGAATATCGACTTCATCGGTATATCAGTACTCGTATCAATTCTTGTGTGTTTCTTACTCTACTCGTGAATTTTTCACTTAGTGCATCTATTTGAAAAGCCAGAACTTAAATACAAGTCTTTGATACATGTGCTGCACTGCTGCGTGTTTAATCACAACACACCACTTTTTTTTAAATAAGGCAAAGTTATCTTGCAGGTATTATTGGACCTTTGTTTTCTTGAGTTTGTTCTATTAGTGAACCAATCGTACCGCTTCATCCAACAATTCGTAACAGAAGTAAAAAAAAAAAAAGGCTTACCAGTACTGGTTTAACCATCACATCACAGTGCAAACTTTTGTATTCCTGAGCAATGGGTATAAATATTCCTTGAGGTATAAATAGTCAGTTACATACCCTGCTATTTATCAAAGTTTGATTTGAATATTAACAACGATTTCAATATTCGAAATGCTTATTTTAAATACTTATTTTAAGCATTTTTTCTCTGTTAACAATCCAAATCATGTCAATCAGTTTGTCGTCCCAGACATATTCCAAAAGTTTTTTTTTGTGAATATTTAAAGTACTTTCGAAATTATGAGGAACCCCGCATTTAACGCTCAAACAATATTTATCTTTTAAGTGGATCTTTAACAATTTTTAAAGTTGAAAACAGAAACTATATAATGTTTATTTTTAATATTTAAAATCATAAAAATGAACACACTTTGCAGAGAGACCCAAAAAATATTGCCCCATGTATCAAACTAACTACATAAATTATGTTGAAACATTTGAAAAATTAAATAGGATAACGCAATCAGAAATTTTTGGGGGAATATTAAAAATGTGGCCCACGTATTTACTATTGCAAAAATGAACATGAATCTTCGAACATATCTAAATCAGTCTCTTCGAAGACTTTGAATGATATTCTCTATGAGTTGCAATAGTTATCTGCTATTCGTTAAATGAATGTTGAGGGAATGTCTCATTAATTGCTTTCACAAACTTCACTTTTTTCTATTTCATCGACATCATTTTTAGTGTCCTATCAACAGAATATTCATATGTGCGTCGTATCAGTCCTTTTTGTGTGATGTATAAACACCACATATATGTCAGGATGAAACGTTCATGTTTAAAGTAGAAAATGAACAACATAAACTAAATTCATTTTCAGATTGATCCAATATTTGAAATGATCCTAGGAGGTAACATTAGATGCTAATTCAATCACTTCAAATTTAGATATTAATAAGTTCATATACCGCTACACTTCTCATAAGTTAGGAATAATGAATCTTTATAACATTACTCTTTAGACAGACAATCACGCCAGAATGCTGCTTAGACTACATAAATCATCCTTAATGTAATAAATCCTAAACTATTACTCATCAAGTACCTTCTTATCACCACTCTGATTGAAGCTTTAAAAAATAGCTTTTACTTTCGTGGCTGAAATATAGATCTTATGCAAATGTGGTTATCGAATAACTCTGAAAACTAAACTACGTACTGAAAATATCAGGTCAATAATTTCTGAGCAACTGGCACACCAACTACCGCTAATCACTACAATAAATGATCTAAGTATTTAAAAGAATATAACTTTTAAGGTTTAATTTAAAGTAATTCAAACATTAATTCAATTAAATTATTTATTTCTACAACATGCATTTACAAATCTCTCTCTGTCAGGGACAGAACAAATCAAATCATAAAAATACAAATTTGTTACAAGTACTGTTGCCATCTACTAAAATTAAATCTTTATTTTATGCAAATAATTATGCGAGAGTTTAAGCGATGGATATTATTCATGCTTCATATTATGGCAATCATTTTCGTACAACTCCGTGCCGACATGAATAAATGCAGTTAATTCTACCATTAGGCAGGTATTTTGAACACTAATTTCAAATGATCTATTGTTTCATACTTGGTTAATATTTAATGATTTAATTTTGCTACTATTAATAATTCTTACGATATTGTTCTAGTCTTTACATCATTTCTAGCTAAAATATTTTAAAGTCTTCAATATTATTTTGCCCCATTTCATTTTTTTTTTTACATATATCTGCGTATATAAAACGCAGCGATATTCTATGCTCATTGATTTGAAGATCTTAAACAAAATTATATCACGGTAATGAAAATAAGTATAGATTATTCCAACTTAAATTTAATTAAAACATTTTGATCACAACAGAAGACAAAAGTTCCTAAAAAAAAATTTCTTGATCAAAATGTTAATTTCGTAACACACTGCTCAAAACAATTGGATATTGTGGTTTTAGATGGATCTTGTGGCTGGAAAACTTTTTAGCTGATTGATACATGGTCGACAGACGTAGTAGATTATATGAGAATAAATTACACATGTTTGGCAGAAAAAAATGTATTTTATTGCGTATTTGTTAAAGAAACTAAAAAAAACACAATTTGTGCATATGAGAAAAAGAGATTAAGAAAAAGGTGTTTTCTTCAAAGGAAATCATTTTCAATAGGGAGTATGATTTCTATTGACGACCAGCAACGTTGAACACCTTTGAGGCATGGAATCAATGAGGCTATTAATCACGAGTTGCGGTATTCTGTCCCACTCTTCCAGAAGAGCTCTTTCCAGTTCTTGGAGAGTTTGTGGGAGGGGGGGTTCATGGCCAGCAACTCGTCTTCCTAGAGCGCACCAAACGTGCTCTATTAGATTCATGTCAGGAGAACACGCTGGCAATTCCATTCGAAAGATTCCTTCCTCGAAAAGGAAGTCCTCCACCAGGTTAGCACGATGTGGCCTGCAGTTATCGTCCATTAAAATGAAGTCATCAACGATTGCTGTAATGTAAGGGACTAAAATAGGTCTGAGGATCTCATCCCTATATCGGCGACCAATCAGAAGTCCACCTCGAATGATATAGAGGTCTGTGCGCCCATCAATGGAGATGCTACCATACACCAATATTCCCCCACCGCCAAATTTGACATTTTCGTGCGTGAACGCAGGATTATTCTTACTGTCACGCTCCCTCCAGATGAAAATACCCCTGTTACCAGGATGAACAGAAAAACGAGACTCGTCAAAAAAAGAACATTGTTTCATTCATTTCTCCCCTAGTTCACATGTTCCGTTGCCACTCCCTGCTGTTCGCCACGATACCTTGATGTTAGTTTAATGCATACCATCGGTCGGTGAGCATACAGACCTACCCCATGGAGCCGGTTTTAGACAGTCTGAGTTGAAACCGTGGTGTCAGTAACCGAGCGAAGGTGTTGTTGGAGAAGAGCAGCGTTCATATTTCGGTGTCTCCGAGCCGTTAACACTAAATAAAAATCTTCATTGGGCATTGTTGCTCGTCTTAGACCTTGCCCTGATCTTCGTCCAGTCTCCAAAAAATGGTTCCTGATCTTTTAAATCAAACTTTGTGACACTCCAATGGCTTGCGCTACTTCGGCTTGAGTTTGGCCCCCGTCTAACCTACCAACAATTCTCCAAGCTTCTGAATCAGATAAATGACTTCGCTGAGACATCGTGCTCATCGAAACAAAGTAGTAACTGAATTCCGATCATCGTTGTCTTCATTATCTTTTATTCAGTTGAAAGTCAAATTTCAATCATTGCCGCTGAAGCGATGTTTTTGACGTCGAACTCAAAAATAGCGCACTCCACATTTTGAAAATCAGAAAAATTTGCATTTGTGATTCTCTTCTTCTCTTTTCGGCAAAAAAATTTCGCTTATGTGTTTATTTTATATATAACTTACAATATCCTTTAATTGTTTTGAACAGTGTATTGAATATCTGTTACACAAATAGTATATTTCCCTTTTTTGCAGTTAATCCAGATAATTATATTATTTCCTTATTGCGAAATCTGTAATTTATTTTCTTTATTATCTTCAACCCAGACAGTATTTCCAGACAGAATATAATCAAGATATTTAAATAATTTCCTTCTTGAAAAACGTGTTCTTTTGGTATCCTGCCTATTTTTCATAAAACGTTAAATGTTTTGTTAAGCTTATTCTCATTAGTTTCGCACTTTGTTTTATACTTTACGTAATTCATTGATTAATTTATGGTTGCCAATTTTTTTACGATAAATGTGCTTAAATTAACGTACTTAAATCTATAAAAACTAAAAAAAAAATGCGAAATCACTTTACTGTTTTACACTTTGCTTCTCAAACCAGTCACAGGATTACCATCAAAATAAGTACTTTGACCATGCAATCAAGATTGAATAGGAATTTTGAGAATGGAACATCAATATAAAAATTAATATACTTAAAATTTGTTAAATAATTGAATTTAAAGTGTGTGTGTCGTAATATATAGAAAATCAACATAAAATTTCATCTGGATAGAATTTAAGAAGTATTTAAACTGCAAGAAAAAAATGGTAGGATTGATTTGCTTAATTATTTATAAGCAAAACAAATTAATTATTTATAAGCATATATGAAGATCCTAGTTAAACAAATTAATATTAAGCTGCAAAAGAATAAAAAAGGAAATGTAAACATATTTTAAATAAATTTATCAAAAAATGTGACTATCATATTAATCTTGAATCTCGTGTAGGTCACCATAATGAACTTAAAAATTTTTCAAAGAAATGATGAATAGCACATTTAAAAATATAACATATTCAGATTGGTATAACACTTCATACGTTCAGTATAATTGTTCTCTTGAATGACTTTTGAAAAGGAAAACACAACAATCTGCTTCCATTCCTAAAATGAGATAAAAAAAAAATAAAAAAAGGATATATTAGATGAAGTAGATACGGCGCTAACATTGTATATTAACAATATTTCAAAAAGGGAATGCTATCCGTGCAATGTTGAATCGAAAGACCCGAGACGAATCATGTAGTAAAGCGCTTATTTTAATATAACTTGCAACACTTCATCAAGATTTGATAATATGACTCATTTTTTTTAACTCTAAAAGAACAAAAAAAAGTTCGTAAAGTCGAAAGTTCATAAAAACTTTTAAAAAAGTTATAACACATTGACTGTAAAATGAGGGTTAGATTAATTTGGAGAAATTATAAATTAATTGAATAAAAAATCCAACAGCAGCAATGCAGATAGCTATAATTAATTTGAATGATTTATGAAACTTCAATGAAAATGGCGATCCAAATTTCTCAACCCTATTAAAAAATTTCAAAAATTTGAAAAAAAATCATATTATAGAAATTAAAGCAAATGAAACTTACCTATAGATGAGTTGGATCAACTGTTGCATGTTGCAGACCAATCTGATCCAAAGCAGAATGTGAAGTGTTCACTAGTTTACAAGATAAATTTGACATTTTCTATCAAATATTTACCAAAACTTAGAATTTTGTTTGCTGTTCAAGTTATTTTTTGAATATAATGGTTAGTTAAAGCAGAATCCACAGTTTAACGGGGATTTCGAATCATTACAAACATCGATGAGCAAGTAGAAATCAAGTACATCGTCTGTTATACTCAAGTACAAAGCTAATCATTTTGTTGCCAACTCGGCCCAAAAGTATATGGATAACTTACTCTAAAAGATATACTTCTAACTAAAACTAAAGTTGAAACAAAACCATATTAATATTTCTCGTTACTCTTGAATTTAATATTATGGATTTTAAGTATCTAAAGTATACAATATTGTACAGCATTTATTATATTCATTGAATAAAGTGCACAAAACTCATTCTACACAAATATTAATTACCTTATTCTTTTAATTCTAGTAATTAATAACATTGATTATAAATTTAGTTGGTTAAAACTGCTGTGTTTTTGCAGGATAGTATACCAATACGAATTCGAGGATTCCATGTTGTTAATGCGCCTTATTATTCAAAATATCTTTATAGCGTGTTTAAACTATTTGCAAAAAGGAAATTAACAGAAAAGGTAAATATATTTCATTTTATTCTAAACGTTCATGTGCGTTTTCTACTATACATTTATAAATCACATATTATATATAAAAATAAATTTATATACATATATATATATATAATTATTTATCTACACTTAGAACAATCAAAGGATATTAAAGTTTTATGTTAAATCAAATTATATCTAGCATCTTCTGGAGAATGGCTTGATTGGATGATGCATTATTAGCACTAGTAGTAGGCTATGCGATAAAATGACATTTGTTTGGCAGAAAAATTGCGTTTTATTAAGCATTTATGTACAAAAGAAAAAAAGCACAATTTGTGCATAACAGAAAAACAAATAATAAAAGATATTTCCTTAAAACAATTTTCGTATGGATATGTTTTCCCTTGACAGACAGCAACGTTGAACTTCTTTCAATCAAGTCAATAAAGTTTTTAATGAGGAGCAGGAGAATCCCGTAGCCTCCTCCAGAAGAGCTTTTTCCAGGGCTTAAATATTTTGCTAAGATGGTAGGCGTCTAGCTACACGACTGTTCAGAATGACTCAAATATGCTTTGTTGGACTCATCTGGAAAACATACTGCGGCCATTTTATTCGTATGATTCTCTCCTTGAAAAGTAAAACGTTTCCTAAGTTAGCATGATAGGAACTGCAATTGTCTTCCATTAACATGAAATCATTTCCAATTGTTGCAGGGTAAGGGACTACAACAAGTCTCATTCCTATATCGGCGACCGATTATAGCTCCGTTTCAAATAATATCGAAATTTGTTCACATCTCAGTGGAGATGCCAACATAAACCATCACTTCTAAACTGCCAAATCTGACTTTTTTCATTGTACAACACAAGACTGTGTCTCATGGTACGTTCCCTCCTGATTAAAATACGTTTATTATCTAGAAGGAAGATGGAGCTCATTAGAGAAAATAATGTTACGCCATTTATTTCTCTGGTTCCCAGGCTTTGTTGCTCACTACTTGTGGGATATATTATGACTTGGTTTTATCGCTTCGCACACCTTTAGTCCACCAGCATACAGAATACAGTTTTGGACAGTTTGTATTAAAACGTTGATAACAATAGCCGAATGAAGGTGTTGAAGTAGAATGATATTCATATTTCTATGTCTCCGAGCCGTTAGCTTTAATTAAAGATCCTCGTTGGATGTTGCTGCATGTCTACGTCCTTGTTATGATCCTCGTCTCCCCAAATCAGTTCCAGATCGTGGAAATCACACTTTGCAAAACTCTTATGGCATCTCCAGAAAAGTATTGTGTTTGGTCCCCTTCTAATCAGCCATAGAAAGCCATAGATCCCGCTTCTGAATCAGTTAAATGACTTCTTTGAAGCTTTGCACTCATAAAACCAAGGTGCTTACTGAATGTCGCTCATTTCTTTCTTTTTTTTAGCTTATTCTTACATTAAGTTGAATGGCAAATTTTATTTGCAGCCACTAACTCATCTATACTTAAAAAGCGAGCTTCCCTTAATGTTTATAAGATTTTTAAAATTTAATGTTTTAATTATATTGATGCATTCCAATTTGTATTCATACTTATCAATACAGATTGAACGAAGATTTTCAGTCTGCTTGGTTGATAGTGTAATTTTAAGATATGTAGGGAATGCTTATTTAAGAAAAAGCAAATAGGCTACACTAAATTTATTGATACATAAAAATAACAAAGAACGGTGAGTGCTCATGATGTTTAAATGTACATAGAACCAAATTTCTGTAAATATCAACTTGGCAGATACTATTGCCCGAGAAACATTTATTAAGCAAAAATAATGTTAAAATAAAATTAGACGTGGTTTCATGCAAACTTGTTTGATTCATGGATAATATAACATGCTGAAGAAAAATTTCTCTAAAAAATTCTGTTAATTGAATGTATTCAAAGAGGTATATTTTAGTATATAATTAAGTCCAGTTTTCAACTGTTATAGTTATCTATGGAACGTATAATGCCGGCAAAAAATGTTAAATAATCTCTGAGTTATTTTTATCACTTTGTTTTCGAATAAGTTCAACCTAAATTTATTGTTGATATTTCTTCTATTTTTAAGCCGATGTTTTAAGTAAATCTTATAATTTCTACATCTTGCTCTGTTTTAAATGAAAGTTCTTTCTTTATAGTAAAATTAATGCTTTACATATTTATTTAGCATTTACCCTAATTTTTATATGACAAAAAAATTTAAACAAAACTAAAGTAGCAATTCTAGAAATAAAAATAGTTTTCACGACACATTTATTTTGAAAAAAAAGTGTTGATAAGTGTATGGTATGTAAAATTTTAATGATATGATGTTCCAAATAACTTGTTTTATAACTTCTTTTATCGATATCTGATTGAGAGAAAAATAATCGATATTTAAAAATGACATAACATTGTTATATATTTACTTTGCATGATTTTTACTTTTCAACTTAACCTTATCTTTCTTAACTTAATGTTATGAATAAAACGAAAAATACTTAATACTTTCAAAAGTCTTGTTTTTCATATTAATTACAATTGAAGGTATTCTGTTGTGTTATTATGCCGTTTACATTACAAATATTCACCAATTTAACCCTTTACAGAATTTTTTTAACTCTTTAAAAAGACGTGATATATTTCTTTAATACAATCCCACTGACAGCAAGGAAAAAAATCGACTTACATAACGAGGATTTTATTTCGCTGGGCTTAATAGAAATAGTTAATTTAGATTCCAACATCTTAGGATATCTTAGTATTATTTGTATTTACTACACAAAATATAGCTGCTATATAATCTTATAAATACAAGGTGTCTATAAAAAAAACTCCGGGGTTTTGAGGCAAAATATTTTAATGAAATAAAAGACATACATACATGTTTTATACATGACTAAAAAGCTTGCATTTTCAAGTTTTTTTTAACACATAGTAAAGTTCTATATGAGCCCCGTTAGTGGCACGGCAGACGTCAAAACGGTATTCTACCTATTCCATGGCCTCAAAGGAGCCCTGATCTGACTCCGTTGAATTTTTTCTTCTGGGGGCATATCAAGAATCTTGTGTATATAGAAAAAATTCGTGATGTTCAACATCTCAGGGAACGAATAGTCAATTGTGTGGCAACCGTCCCCCCCCCCAGACATGCTCGCCAGGACATGAGAAGAGGTAGAATACCGTTTAGACGTCTGCCGTTCCACTAAAGGGGCTCATATAGAACTTCACTAAGTGTTAAAAAAAACTTGAAAATATAAGCTTTTCAGTCATGTATAAAACATGTATATATGTTTTTTATTTCATTAAAATATTTTGCCTAAAAACCCCGGAGTTCTTTTATAGACACCCTGTATTTGACATAATATAGATACACCATACTTTAAGCATATATATGCTATTGTATAAGAGTTCTATTATATAAGATAAATTCATTCATTTATAATAAATGTGTTCTATTTGTGGAGAAAAAGCTGACGTATCACTAAAATATCCTAGCGTGTGTCAAATACGATAACTCATTTTATTAAAATATATAAATCATTCCGTTAAGAAGAATTACATTTGACATGAAAATCATCTGAGTTACCAATTTGTGAACATTGTGTTAACACATACCCTAGGTGAATATATTTCTGAAGTGTCTTGTAATTAATATCAGCTAAAAGTTAGTTCTTGTAAAATGTATTCCGTGACACAATTTATTAGATAAATTTCAAATTATGTTCTAACATTTTTTTCTCTTGTAGTTATATTTTCATAATGATATAGAAAGTTTACAAAAGGTTATCCCCAAAGAATATCTTCCGCAATGGTATGGTGGCACAATGACTCCGATCGATTCCAAAGAACAGGCCGCAGTATTTTACAGTTATGAAGACTTCATTGAAGAAAGGAAAAAAGTGTAAGACAGTAAATGAAATGTCCTGATGGATATTTTTAACTAAAATTTGAAGATCAGATAAAGAGAAATCAGAACAGAGATCACGATGGTCATTTGAACATGGCACTAACAAATTTGTTCTTAGAAGACTACGATTATAAGATTATTTCTGAAAGGATAGAGAAGAAAATTATGTTTATGGTAAAATAAACGCAGATAATTTCATTTTGTGTTAGATTAATTGTACCGTCTTGTTTACAATGTAAAGTTTTTTAATGTAAACAAGACGTACTTCAATGTATTAAAATCATCTGACCTTAAAGTATTTTTAATGAAACGCAAATGTACTTCAACGTACTAAAACCATGATTTGCTGATGTATCTTTTATTGAATAAAGGTACAAAAGATAATAAATATTATAATAATTTTATGTTCTGCTTTAATTATATTACTCAGTAAGAAGATGAATTATCGCATCTGTAAATAAAACCATTTCATGAATATCTATAATTATATCTTTATTCGTGGAAAATGTCCTAACAAAAAATTAAACTCCTTTTTTAAATTTTAAGTGAGGCATCAACAAAACTAATAAGAATTTACATTCAAATTATATCAAAGCATGTATTTGAGAATGTCTATGTTAAAATACCATATTATTTGTCAATATTCCACAATCTCTAATAATGTTCGGTATTTTAAATTACAGAACATTTTAGTTAATAGTAATAGCATATTCTCCATAATTTTTTAAAGATATTATATTGTTTTTTTAATGTAGTACACATTAAAAAGAATATATAATTATACTGAGAAAAAATCTTATTTTTCATGCAGCAATCCACAAATTTTATTTTCACATCCATCATGAAATAAGACATTTAAAGTAGTATAGCAGATTGTGATCAAATGCTGAGGAAAAATTCAGTTATTTTTATACACCTCAAATTAACCAAATTAAATGAGTTTTTTTTAGAAAAAGGTACACAGTTTAAGTAAAACTTGTGATAATAATGTGTAAAACTTCACATTATTATCACGGTTGAAATATTAGTTCATCATTAAGTTATTATATGAGAATCATTCAAACACCCATTAAGTTATTATATGAGAATCCAAACATTCTCATATAATAACTTAATGGGTGTTTCTGTTTCGACTTCAAGTCTCTATAACAGTAGTTTTCATGTACTTTCACCTAATTATGTTAGCAAGCAATAAACAAACAAATCATGCAAATAGATTAAATTTAAAAACACTTAAGCTTAAAAAACATTTACATTCATTGATTTTCTGGAGTTAAGTAGCAAATTGAATAACCACCTAATGTAATTTCAATTTTATAAGACATCTATATAACAAGGGCTCGTATAATTTGATGAAAAATGATTCAACACTACTACTTCGGCATACAGTTAGATTAGGAGCAAAGTCCACTTACTGATATTCAACAGTAGTTGTGACAAAACCAAAGCCACATTCGCTCTGTAAAAAAGACTCTTACAATTTGACAATGTTGAGCATTTGTACTTTCTGATCGAAATAATAATAACCTTATGAACTTTCTAATGCGTGATCAAATGCTTGCCTTATATCACTTACACAATAATGGCTTACATGTTATCACTCTTATTACCATAACAGCAATTTGAAGGCCGCGGTGGCCTGGTTGGTTAGAGCGTCGTTCTCATTACCAAAAGGTGGTGAGTTAGAATCCCGGCTTAGCCGAAGATCCGTCGTGTTCACTAATGGCAACTGGGGCACGTTTAATCATTCGAGTCGTAATGTCCTCCATGTTCCTATTACAAATTAATCACTCTGGGGGTGGTTGGAGCCAGGCTTTGGGTCTTCACTGGTTTCAATCTCTAAATTGGAAGATTCAGGTGGTGTTGCCATCTATGAGCCAAAAGTCGTATTAACACCTTCGTATGAGGGTGCTCTATTAAAAAACGGAAGACGCTCTCTCTCTCTGACTTCATTCGCCTAGTCTCTGTGACGGACGAGCTTGGCATCGCCAACATTAATTGTCATTAACAACAACAACAGCAATTAGAAGAAACAAGAACTAAATGTTAAAACTCAAAAATGAATAAAAGTGATTTTTTGGCATTCAATGTCCTTCTGTAATTTTCCTTATTCTCTTACACAAAAATCTCATAAAATTGTTTTGAAGAATCATTTATAGTTATATTTCCATATTTAATATAATATGATATGTATATATATATATACATGAGCATTTTAATACTTGTGTGGGATATAACAGCTTCTCATGTAGAATTTTTATATAGCTAAATGTATAGCTACTAATCTAATCATTACGGAATAAACGAAAAAGAATTTCAAACTTTATGATTAATTTATTTTGCACTGCTTTTAATGAATGCTTTATGTTCATCTTAAAATATTTCAATGTATATAAGCTGTCAATATCAATTTATATATATATGTGTGTGTGTAATTGTTTAATATTTGAAATAAATATAAATATTATACTTATTTTAAGTAATATTATCAGTTCACTGAATAGTTTACTGGATAGTTAAAAATAATAAACCAACTGCTGATTTTGTTTCTTATAATAAAATTAATAGTATTTCATTATATAACTGTAAATATCTTTTCACAAGTATCCCAAACTAGGAGTTAAATTTAGAAATTAAAGTAGTTTATAATTTTTAATGTAGATTAAAAGTTAAAGTATAATTAAAGTGAAGGTAGGTTCTTAATCCCGAAAACACCTACCTTCACTTTATTTATATTATAGATATTTCTAAATCAATTTATTTTAAAGAGCTTTCCCTTATTAAAACCAACATTTCTAACAATTGGTGAATTCTTAGATTTATTTATAAACAATGAAAGTTCACTACATATGTAGATATTTTCGATAAAACCAGTGAATTTAATTTTAAAGTTAATAAACTTATTTATTGTAAATCCAATATTTCTTTCAAAATTTACAGGAATGTAGTATTAAATGATTTTAAACGCATATACAATATTTGCAATAATCTAAAATTTATCAAAAAACAAGTTATTCGCTTGATTAATCAAATTAAATATAATGATTTTATTATTGATTTTATTTTAAAATATATAGGTAGGGAATCATTAGTAGGATTAAAGTAATGCGTAGTTTTTATAACTACAGAAGGGCCACCTAAGCATTAAAGTTGTTAAAAGAATCCCGAAAACACCAACCTTTACTTTAATTATACAAGGGGTTATCAAATGAAAAAGTACGAAATGACGCAAAAAGTAACAGTTAAATATTTGCATATTCTGTCTTGGTAGAAAGTAGCTAGACATTTCGAGACGTGATTAGAGTTTCTGACTGGGATCGGAGCATGTTTGAGTGCCCGCATGCGCAGGAGAGAACACAGGCTCTTATCAAAAGCGGCGTCCAAATGATGCGACAGTCCATATGAGGACAGAATTCCTCGAGCACAGAAAAACCATAAACTCCGATGTGTACTGTGAGACACTACGATGCCTACGCAATCAATCAAGAACGAAAGACAGTGGCTGCTCATGAAGGGTATGGTTCTGATCCATGATAACGCGAGTCCAAACGTCTTCTGAATCACACACATGGAACTGGCCATGTTCATGTGGGAGACGTTGTACCATCCACTCTACAGTTCAGATATTTCGACATGCGATTTCTATGTGTTTATCCACTGAAGAAACACCTGAAAGGGAAGTTCTTCAACTCAGACGACATACTCAAGGAAGCTGTGAAGGACTGGATCTCGTCACGACTACAAGAATTCTGGGAACAAGGAATCCTGTGGCTTGTTCAACTGTGGGATCATTGTGCTCAATTCTATGGTGTATATTTTGAATAAAGTCTACATTTGTACCCACCGTGTGGTTTTGTACCTTTTCATTTGTTCACTCTTTATACTTTAACTTTTAATCTACATTAAAATTTATAAACTACTTTAACTTCTTAATTTAATTCCTAACTTTTCTTATTACTTTTGGCAACTTTATTCTTCTGTATTTAGTATATATTCTTCTGTATTTGATGTATATTTCTCATTGTATTGCTTTACCTATTATTCATTATATTGATTTGCTTATTTTCAATGTATTACTTTGATTCCATTTACTTCAATTTTGATATAGTTGCATTTTCTTCTTATATAGACACTCTTCGAGAGAATAACATGTATATTTTTAGACTTTTTTTCTTTCGTGCTTGTCAGAAAAGAGTGTCCTATTTCCATAGTTGACCATCTTCCTCCTGAAGAAGACGTGATTTCTATGCTTTTTCCCTATTTATATTTGTATTATATTGTTTTCCTTGATTTTGTCTTGTTGGTATTAAATTGTATAGTTTCTTCTTTGATTTATCTTGATCTTCAAAATATATCTTATTTTATTTGTATTGACATTTATCTCAATAGCTGCTCTTGCGCTGGTTTGATTGCATATAATATTTTTTCGTAAATATTGTATTTGTGCTTTCTATTTTCTATACATTTTATTTACTGCTTTATATATATATATATATATCCATATATTTGCTTGTATGTATGTATAATTTTTTATATATATGCCTTATTTTTAATATAATAGAATACATTAATCAAAATACTAATTTTAATTATTAGGATAAGGAATTACTTTATTACTAAAGTGCATGAAAGAAGTTTTGATTGAATGTCTTATTTTAAAATTTTTCAATTTTTAACAAATTTAAAAATTTTTAAATTAATTATTCAATCAAAATAAGGAATGTCAATTTTTAACAAATTGAAAAATGTTTATATATTGGTGATTTTTAAATTGTTTTTACTAATTGAGAGGGGTGATAGTACTCATCCAGACAAGCAATAATTACATATTAACATAGGGTCACATTCCACTCTGAGAGGCAGAAAAAAGGAATTCCCACTGCAACATAATGTTTCCCAACACTTAATAATTCATGAGGTTACCCAACACTGTTGTAAGAGGTGTTGGGTAACCTCATGAATAATTCTAAAAGTTTCACAATCATATTTATTGTTTAGAGGAAACCTCACAGCAAATGTTCAAAATGCTGACCACGTTTGTCGTTGCACAGTTGATATTAGCGAAAGAACGATTTGCACACCCTTTCCAAGATTCCTGGTATCATGTTAATTTTGTTCGAGTCAATAATGATTCTAGCCACGAAATCTTCAGCTGAGTCCACCAAAGATTTGTCGTACACTAAAAACTTCATGTGACCCCATGTAAAAACTGCAGAGGTTGTTTAAGTCTTGTGAGCAAGGAGGCCAAACCACCGGTCCACTACGTCCTCGCATCGTGCAAGAAAGTGTCATTTAAAATGTTACGAACCATGATGGAAAAATGAGCCGGAGCTCAATCGGGCATAAGCCATATGTGTCTCTAAATGGAAGTGTAAACAGCCCGCAACAAACTGATTTGCACATCTTCCAAGAAGATATTTTATGTTGCGCTGGTCAAATGGTTTGGCATGATACAAGGGACTACCAGATAATCACCAAAGATATTTTCTTAGATGTTCTGCTGGTCTCTTGGAGCGTTTGTACAGTGAGAATTTTCGTCAGACCAAGCGTGTTGATTGCACGTGTTGAAAATGCTTTCTTTGCTGAATGTTAATCTCCCCTCTGAATAATAGTTATGCAGGAAATCATGGATTGTTATTCTTCATACCCAGAAACATGCTGCTTAAAGTCTGCCCGCCAAAGATAATCATCTGTATACAAAGTTTGGACTTTTTGCACGTATTAGGGGTGCATGCGTTCATCGTGTAAAATTAGCCACACCGCTGGATGAGAAATAGCCATTACGTAAACCACTTGTAGAAGAAGGTACTTCAAATCTAGTCAAACTAGTCTTGTGTTCATGCATTTCGCGAACGTCCTGCATTGCTGTTTGAGATGGCTAACTGTTTTCTCGCAGTTGTCGATCAACACTGGAAAAGGTAGAATGACTTGGAATACGACGAGTTAGAAATCGCTGTTCGTACAATCTTGTGCTTCGCATATATTCCCTTTTGCTTCACCGTATGTAATTAGCATATCAGCCAATTCTTCATACAATGTACGCCACCATAACATTCATAAAAAATTTCGGACGATGTTATCCTGATAATACTTGAAACCATGGTGTTGCGCCATTTTTAAAGAACAACGACTACTCTGATTGGCTTTCTCTTGTAATCAATAAGAGCAATATGCTGCTTCTTCTTTGTGGAAATTTTCATACGGTAAATTCGGGACTGATTCTTGATATTCTTTTCTACTTTCCTCTTTTCTGCCTCTCAGAGTGGAATGCGACCTCATGTTCCTGTGTAATTATTACTGGTATGGATGGGTATTATCAACCTTCTTAATTTATGAAAACAATTTCGAATCACCCTGAGTATATCTGATGACAAGAAACTTAGTCTTCATGTGATTTAAGACTAATTATTTTATGTTACATCATGAAAAATAAAGGATATACTTCACAATTTGTATTCATAAAAAGGAGGAAGTATAAGATGAAATCAAAACAAATTTAATTTACTTAGTGTATATTTTGAGGAATACATATCAAAAAAATATTTTATCACCAGTTAAAATCTTAGAGAACTTTATAAGCGCATTTTTATTAAAATAAACACATGTGAGTTATCTCTTAAAGATTTGTGGTATCTAAAATAATGTCTATCATTAGAAGCAAAAAGAGAATATATACGTATTTCCCTTCTTTACTCATTTCCTTTACCATGGTGACTGATTTTGTAATTTATATTAAATTGCAAAATTAAGGAAAATGGCTATCTTTTATCTGTTTCAAGGGTGAAATGGCCATAATATTTTGAGGCGATCATAGAACACACAAAGTAATATTTGAGAGTAAAGATTATGTGGAAATGAATAGAAAATTTTCTATTGATAACATTTTTATTCAAATAATTTTGAAGAAATATAAATTTACAAAGAGGAGAATAATAAATTTAATTAAATTTAAAATATATGAGTTTCGTGTAGTTAAATTAATTAATAAGGACAGTGATGTTAAACTAATAATTTAAGCTATATCTAAAAAAAATCTCCGAAATTATGATTATGAGTTATAATGATGATCATACACAAGATTTTTTATCATCATTTTTAATAACCATGTTATTTATTTCTATTTAAAAAACTTTTCTACGGAAATTTTCAAAATTTCCTATGATGTACATGTAAATAGTTGCATGTTTACCTTCAATTTAATAAAAACAAAGCAAGTTATTATAAATATAATTTTAATAACTTGCTATTTTTTATTTATAAATTAGAAATTCAAAAGGAAACTCACTATATATCTCATAAAATTTCCCACTAACAAAGTAATTTTAATAAACGCAGCATATTCTAATTGAGCTGAAGTCTCTGAACTGCAATATATAATTATAAAAATATATAAATGAAAGAACGAATAATTAAGCAAAATATCCAGATATATGCTTAAGGATATTATTAGCATATAGAAATATTGGTTAAGGTAAAACAAAAGTTTCTGTTTTGAATACTCTTTGATACTGTTTTAGATATTTTCGGATCGCTATAATTGTATTTATGGCTCACATAATATTCATATATGCTGATATCGCCCATAAAATGTCTGATTTCCGGTATCATGTTTTAGTGATACAGCTGAGCTCTTTGAAATGAAAGATTCTAAGTTCAATACTTGTCCTTATTGAAAGACGGCTGACACGTTTTTGTTTTTCAAATAAAATTCCATCTAATAAAAGCTTGGAGTTTTTTCAAGGTGACTCAGAATAGATGACTTAGAGACACATTTTAATGAATTCAAAAAGTCTTCCTGATCAGCAAATAAGTATAGGTTGCTCAAAAATGTTTTAGGGCCTCTTAATTACGTATCCACAACAGGATTTAAAAAGATTCATGACCTCAAATTGACAAAAAAAAATAAATAAAAATAAATAAAAGAAGCACAAGATAATTGAAGGCAAGTCAATACAAGCCTTGTACAAAATATATTTAAGATTATTACAAGATATTAAGCCCAAGATAAACAAATACAAGACAGATAATTTTTTTATATATTCTACTGTTATTATATTACGGACGATACATATTTTCATGTAGAAACTTATGAATTTCTAGAAATTAGGAAATATTGCATATCTCAAGATATACTTTTAATAATAGGTATAAAACAACAATTTTCAAACATCTTGGGATCTACCAAAGGCAAATCATGTAGAATTTTTCTGGACTTAACTATTCAATGGATAGGCATATTTATATTTTTGTATTGCAAGCATGTAAAAATATAGCTGTCCATGCTTATATTTTCTTTTATTTTTCACTTATAAATAAGATGGTTAATTCGGTTTCTTGTTTATTAAAATTTTAATAGTTATAGCCGCATAATATATAATTTCCATCTATGTTTTGCAACTGCTTACATCATTTTAGTATAATCAGTAATAACATACAGTCACAAACAATAGAAAATAAAATTGCTATTTATGTCTCTATTGCTTGTGGCAAGAATCATTGAACTGAAATATTAAGAAATAACCAGAGCGATTTAAGCACATCAGATTTTTAGGTCTTTCCAATAGAAAATGCGTATCTAGCTTTATAGAGAACTTGTAGATTTGGGAAAATAAAATTATTTTTATATATTGTCTCTTAACGATATTCATTGTTTGTTCAGCTTTGTTATAAACGCTATTTCGCATAATGAAATGAAGGCTCAAATTTATTGCGCGGTCGCTCTTGGCGAGATTTTCCAAAGTTGGCGATAAATAACATTTTCAGGCAACCCAACAAATTCTGACCAATCACAGATGAGGTATTCCGACGACTGAAAAATGGAGGATTTTGACAAAATGAGAACCGACGTATAAAAATTGGAATATTCTATTTATTTTTAGACCTCGCTTGTGCAGATTGGCGAGATTTTGGGCAATTTTTTGCCAAGAGCGACCGTACATTAAATTTTTACCTGAAATAAGGTACAGATCAGCTAAAAACCCATTGAATGGTGTGTTAAAGCTAAAAAATTGCCTTTGAATATGGATTTATTAAATTATGAATTTGGGACTTCTTTCATCCATATTCTAATGTACTTGGTTCGGGCAGCTTGTTTAGAAAAGTGGAAACACATGCTTAGTAATAGATGAAAAATAATCAATACTTAAAATTTTAAAAAAAAATGGTAAATATCATTTATAATCATTTATAATTTAAATTGGTAAATATCATATATTAATGGTAAATATCATTAATTTTTAGAAAATAAATATGTTTTGGAAATGTAGAAAAGAGAGAAACTTATTGAAACAGCTTTGTCCGTTGGCAGACAGCAAATTAGACGACAATCTGATTCACGATGCCGTCTTAGGCAGGCCGCAAACTCGGTAGACCATCCGATTGAGACACCGTCTTATGGAGATCTTAGTGTGACGTTGTAATCTGATGTCATGGATATTTTAAACCAATGAGAATTTGTTTACATTCTCATTGTTTACATTCCGGTTCCATTTCCGATTGCAATATTAAAAAAAATATTATTACCTCTATAAAGATTTATAATTAACTCCTCCTCTTCAAATGTAAACTTGTAATAACTTGTACTCTCGATATCAACGTGGTATATTTTTCCTGCGGAAATTGAAATTAGCTTTGTCTCGCGGAAAGTTGCCAGATATTTCAAACCAGCTCGATATCCAGATTTGTCTCGCACTCCGCCCATTTTTTGACGTAGGTAAGATATTTGTGACGTCATTTGGCCTCATGTGAATCTCGCGAGATCTTCGGCTTGTCTCTCTATACATGTCTCATGCGATCATCTACGAATTTGCGGCCTGCCTTAATGATATAACGTTCTGATGTCGCTATACGATGTGAATATAGCGCCGATAAAGCGTTGTTATCTGACGTCATAGATATTTTAAGCCAATGAGAATTTGCTCATTATTCTGGTTCTATTTTCGATCAACTCACACATTTTGTTATTGAAAAATAAACTAAATTATTATTATCATATGATATTTTTATGAGAACTTAGCTGGAGAAATATATGAGAAAAAAACTGAACTATTCAATTTTGCTTACAAGTTTTTTTTTCGGGGGGGGGGCACAGGAATAAAACTGCTTATTTCAAATTTAAAATACATTAAATTAAAATGAACACTACAAGAGGAATTATGAATCTAATAAGTAGATAGTACATAACAATATTCTACAATTTATTCAAGAAGAATGTAAAGTTAATTTATTTTTAATATATTCTATAAATTATCAAAGTTAAAAATAGCTTATTCTTATAAATTTATTTTATAATTTTATTTACTAATTCTTGTCTAACAATATAGAACTTTTATTGTTTCAAAATTATATTATTTAAACAATTACATCAGCATCCTTAACAATATAAACAAGTGAATAAAAGGCAATTTTCTTCAATTAATGAACTTATTATATTAATAGTAAATATAACACATATTATTTAAATATATTAGAACACAAACTATTTATAATATAAAATATTTGGAATTAAAAAAATTTTATGATTGTTAATAATTTCAATGCAGCAGTAATAGGCATTTAAAGAAAATATTTAATTAAATGCAAATTAGGCTTTATTTATTCGTCAATATAAATTTTATATTACCTGTAACAGTCTTTTAAAAAGTATCCGCAAATATATATGTTTTCTGAAGCGTTGCACTGTTACAGGGCGTCACATATTATATATGTGGAATTTCTAAAATGATTTGACATCCTTAACAATATAAACATGTGCATTTGTGCTTTTAAAATTATCTTTAAGGTCTCAAAGGCACCGGGGATCTGTATAAGTTAAATTAAATTAATGAAAAATTAAGGAGCTCAAAAATTTAAATTAAAAATAATTGTATTTTTAAAAAATTATAATCAACCAATAAAGATTTATAATAAATTCTTCTCCAGAGGAAAATCTATAATTATTTCCATTGTAATGTGAAAAAATTCATATTTTCAGAATGAGGTGTAATAATTAAAAATTTGTTATCTATAAAAGCAGAAAATCTAATTAAAGCTATAGAGCTGCACGTTGCCAGATATTTCGTAATCTAAAATCGTCTTGATTTTCCACCCATTTCCTGACGTAACTGCTGTATTGATGACGTCATTCCGGATAAGCTTAATGCGCCACCTTGAGTATGTCATGCACAACACATCTCGCGCTATGATCGACGATTTTTAGGACTGCTTATTACTCTCTACGTTTATTCACATATGGTAGTGTTAAAAGCATGTGGAAAATCATGTCCCCCCCCCCCCAGAGGCTTTCTCTTTTGAGGGCAAGTACGTGCTTGTACCCGAAATGCCCGAGATGTCTTTACCTGTAAATTTGTACAGGTTGGACGTGGGGCTGAAAATTCCACCTTTAAAAACCCTTTTGTTTCTAAATGAAAAGAGCATGAAACCGGATTGATCTATCGAGGTCTTCCAAGTCCTTGCTGAGCAAATGACCTTTTACAATATTAATTGAATTGCAATGCAAAAAGTGAGATTTATAT
>JAPDSC010143631.1:16063-46570 GCA_026290005.1 Latrodectus geometricus
TATATATATATATATATATATATATATATATATATATATATATATATTCCTTTAATATACATAATGTTCAGCATTTATTATTTAACTGTCTTCTTACTGTAAACACAGAGCACATTTTAAGAGGAAAATCAGCTTAAGAAGATTCACAACTCTTTTCTATAACTGATCCTTTGATGCTAAATTTAATGCATACAATATAGTACTCCACATTTGTTAATTAACTTTTATTTTACTATTTAAAATGTTTTATTAGAAGGCAAAAATATATGAGACAAAAATAAAGAAAAAATTTCTTCTTACCCCATTCTTTACTGAAAGAAACCTATATAAAATTTTGTTTATTCATATCTTAAAATTTTTAATAAACCACAATTTAAATCATTTGGACATTTTTTGTTTCCCCATTCTGAGAGAACATCTGCCAAAATTTATATTTCCAATAAACCTAATTGTCTTGCTTTTTATTGTTCTATAAATTTCGCACGTGATATTTCACTAGAATTTATGGCTTAGTTTTAAAATGATAGTGACCTTTTAATCAATGGCAGTGAAGTAAACTTTCTTCAGATATAATAGCATAAGATGTCTCGAAAATAAATGCAAAATTTAAATGTTATATTATTTAATTAACATTTTTGGAAATGTGGATTTCGATTGAATAATTATATTTCATTACTTTATTGTGTTCAGAAATATTAACTAAATTATAATATTTTACAATTGAATACGGAGAAGAATAATTGCTATGGAGCTATAATAATTGTTATGGGACATGTCCGACTTTATAGAAACTAAAGCTAGTATAATGATTAGTTGTTCTCAGTATATATCAGCACAGAATAGTATGAAGGATAAATAGACAGCAACATCAGAGAAACTAAAAACACCGAAAATTTGTAGGAAGAAGTTAAAGAAAAATAAAAATAAAAAGTTATCAAAAAGACATACTTTAAACATATTCATAAAGTTTAAAATTATAAGCATTTACCGAGCTTTCGATTTAGCAAATATTCAATTGCTGATTATAATTTCCTAAAATCAATTTCCTTGTAGTCAAAATTTATCGTGTTGCTTGATAAAAAAAAGGTTAAAAAATGAAAAGATGGACAAAATAACCAAGAAAATTGTTATCATAATAACTAGGTTAGCGATGATACGTTATGAGTTATGAAGGTTGTATGCAATGAAACAAAAATATACCCTTCACATTTTTTTGTATAAAAAGCCACATCTTTAACAATCATTGTTAAATTGATGATTCTAGACTCTTGTATCGCTAACAAATATATTGTTTTTTCCAAAACAAAATCTTATAACAAAACAAAAAAATATTAGTAATGATTCAAATAGACTCCCTCCAAAAAATTAATGCATATTTTATACCGTTTATATTTTCAATAACGTGTTATGAAAGTGTTTTAGGGTCGTAAAAAATAAACAATCACTATTATACAAAGTTCAGTTAGATCACTGAACAATTATATTCATCCAAAGTATTTTATTCTTGCTAACTTCAGACAAAATAGATGTTAATTAATAATTAGGTTTAAAATATGAATATTTATAGCTCGGTGTTGTATTTTGTTATTTCAGCAAGATCTTTGAAATATGCCGTCAGCGTAGTATTCAAAGAGTACATTACACAGTAGATCTTATAATAAGGCTATCAATTCACAATTTTTATTTACATATTGCTTATGTGTGCTTAATTTTCTCTACAGTGTTATAAGCCGGTGTGTATTGGTATAAAGGATATGATAGGGATTTATTTTAGTGTTATAAATTGTATATTGTTTTATCAGAATATTTTTATATTATAAGCGTCATTTTATTAAAACAATTATTTTCTTCAAACAAGATAGATCATCAATATGCAATGTATGCAAGTTCTTTCTAAACGTTAATATTTTAAATGCATGTTTACAAAAGCATTTATTTTGTTAAGTAATGTAAATAATTAAATTAAAATTCATACGTTCTCAAATTAATTATTACAACAAATTAAATTGCACAATAATGCTTATTATTAAATTTAAACAAATTATTAATTTTAATTTTCTAAAAACTGAATTTTGTTCTGTATATTTAGTACTTATTAAGCACACAACATATTTGTAGATTCTTCTCAATTTTATATTATGTATACAAACTGGATAAAAAAAAAATTTAGTGTCTTTTACTTTTCATTCATTTGGTCATTTTTTATCGATATTCATCGATAAAAAATGTTTCGTTTATAAAATAAAAACTGAGCGAAACGAGTAATTCAAAGCAGTTAAAATAATTGAGGGAATAATGATTTAACAGAATTTATGTTTACAATAAAAACTATTAATTACAATTTCAATATATATATTTATAAAAAAAAGATTTATTTTTCATTGGAATCTTCTTAAGATAAAATAGAAAATAATACCAAAATTATCTTTCCAATTGATTTTATTATAATGATTGTGATAAAGATATTTATAATAAACCTCAAATATAACATCTTTAATATACATTTCAATATTGTAAGAATTTAAAATGCTCTTCAGGTTAATAGAAAAAGTTATTTTAAGATGGAAAAGCCTTCAACCACTAATTGAATTTATTTATCTGATAAGGATAAGATTAATGGATTATTCATTCACCTTTAGAGGCACTGAATGTTTTTTTAGTCCTTGCGAATGTTCTGAAACAAAAATATTATTGCATTTTCTTGGAAAAATTTTAAATTTAGTTTTTTAATGTATTAGAATATCAATAGATTATTTGAAAAAATGAGCTTTAAAATATATAATTACTTTTTCAACAGTAGTTACATTTATTAAATTTCCTGAGGTAACAGACATTTATTAAATTAAATCACCCAATTTAAGTTTCATTTCTACTTTTAACATTACTTTAATGTTTAGAATATTTTAAAAAATGCCGGCATTTTTTATTAAATTTAAATAATAGGAAAGTTAAAAATGTAGTGTGATAAACAGGAAATATTTTGGAAATAAAATGTAAATATTGTGAAAGTATGATTTCCTTCAAATTATGTGCAAAGTATGTTAAATTCATGCCGCCCAACATGTTTAGTGGTTAGCGTAACTGACTACGGATGGGGAGGACCTGGGTTCGAATCCCAGCTCGATCTGTACTTTCTCTTTCTCTGTGTTTCTTGTCCTTTCCTCAGATGATGGACGAATGTGGCCCGCCCTATAAACGGTTTTGTGGTGGTGTGGCGTGGGCGATGCTACTCGTACCTGCGTGACTTTATTCACAGGTGCCCTCTGGGTAATGATAAAATGAGTAGCAGTTTCAGGCCTTGTTGCGGCAAATGGGCTAATGTACTTACTTGCTCAAGGGTGCCTACCATTAGAAAATAAAAAAAAAAGTGTTAAATTTTTACAGACAGTTTATGTACTGTCCATAAATAAAAATATTTTGAGATATTAAGTCATCGGATATATTGTAAATAGTATTGGAAAAAAAATCCATTATACGAAAGCAAGATAATTTAATACTAGTATGAATTTTATATACATATACTAATATATAATATGAATATACTAATCGTACACTAAAGAAGTTAGGACTAGAATATTCATATTTTTATTAGTCATAGTACTTTCAATTGATTACATTTTGAAAATTTATTGTTAGATGCTATTTATCGAGCATAATAATATTTACCCTAGATGTGTGAGTACATAAATCATAAATTCTGAACTGTTTACATTTTATATTTATATCTATACATATATATAACATTTTCACCACTAAATTCCTGTTTAATCTGTCTTTTTTATTAATAAAATTAATTATGTAAATTATGTTTCAACTATTTCATAAATACTAATTATACTTGCATTTTAAAGATATATACTATTTAGCACATAAATAGTGAACTATTATATTATAAAATTTATTATTTGAATAAAACCATGAAATAGCACTTACAATTTCTTTCATGACATTTATTTAGTAGCAAGATAATAGATACAATCCTTTTATTTAGAGCTCATATTTTCAATTGATAAAAATAACTAAACAATTAATACGTATTTTTTAATAGCTTCGGCGTACTCAAAATATTGCAAATCTCTTATTATCTCAAAACTTCTAAACTGTTAACAACTTAGTGAGCTTTTATTCGAGAGTTATCAAAAAATAATTAGTTAGACAAAATTTTATTTATAAAACTTACATATTGTATTTATGGTAATTATTAATTTTATGTTTTTTGTTCTTTAAAGTAGTATACCTACGTAATTTTATCTAGGTATATTTTAATGTAAAGCTAGAAGCATTCCTACAACTACACGCCTTCTTTACATAAAATAATTGCTCTTAATTTTACTTTACAATTTTACATTTAACACGTGTAATAAATTTAACTGTTCACTAAAAAATATAATGGATTTTAAATAAAACAAAATTATTTTTAAAACTAATATGAGTTTTAAAATACATTTTCCGTAAAGAAAGCTACCTTTAATCAACAAATAAATTTGAAACCACCTTGACTCGTTTTTTAATATCAATATTCTCTAAATCAATAATCCCATCACAACCATATGTTGCAGATTGTTCATCGTTTATATCCTATTTTTAAATTCCCAAATGCTAATTTATTATTAAACATTTGATAAATGATAATGAGAATAAATTGCAAAAGTGCGCATTAATTTTTTAATTGTTTATTCGTATCATTAATTAGGCTTCGAAAAAATAAATATTCATTAGCTTTTATAAAAAAAAAATAAATTCAACATGAAACTTTTAAAATTAACAAATAAAATCTAATTGTATTTTAGTTTGATGTAGACTTTTTCTCTTAATTACGTATTTACATGATCTCGTTTGGAATTTAAAAACTATTTTTCCGGAGAATATTTAGAGCATTTTCCACATTATTTTTAGTTTCGAATTCAAAAGTATTATTTAATACCTGTTATATTATTATATAAGTTAATATCTTCAATTTCACTACTCAAAAAAGTTTGTTAATTTATTCATTGCCAAATTTAGAAATCTTATATATTTTAAAGTGTAAATACAAGTTATTTATTTTTAACTAAAACAAAGTGCTCATTTCATAATAGCAGAGCACGAAATTGAACTTTCTTCTTATTTTTGTCGAGTGCCAGTCAAGATGGCAATATTGGGTGTGCATTTTCAACTGAATCTCAATTTGGTGTGGGGACCGAATTCTTCTGTATACACATGCCATAAGTACTCGGGTATAGGGTAGGCAACCAATCATAAAATGAAATGGTAAAGACAGAAGAGAGAGAAAGAAAAAGTACATCCATGCCCGAATTGAGATTCAAACCCAGTACTTTCCTATCTGCAGTCAGACATGCTGACCTCTAGACAGGAAATTTCTTTCCATTTTTAATAACTCAGAAGAACATGACAAAAAGAAAATTTAGCGCGTTATTAATTCTGGATGTATTCACCATCAGCATCTAGGATTTTTTTCCCAACGAATCTCTAGTTGTGCAATTCCCTTGCTGTAAAACTCGTTGATTTTGGACGCAAAGAAATCTGAGAGTGATCGACTTAATTTTGCACCATTGGTGAAAGATTTTCCACGAAGATGATTGCCCAGGGAATGGAAGTGGTGATAATATGATGGTCCAACATCAGATGAATAAAGATTGTGGTCCGAAATTGCCTAATTTGTAGCCACACGGGAGACATGCGGTCTCATTCTATCGGCAAAAAACCAGTACAAACTTGAGATAAACCAGCGCTGAATCCTTCAGTTGAAATTTCTGTTACACGCTTTCCACGATTGCGAGTGTGGTAAGCAGTGACTATTTGGCCCTTTGGTAGAAGCCCTTAGTGAACCACTTGATGATTAGTCCACGAGACAAAAGGCATAATAAATAAGTCGGACTCCACACCCAATTACGGTACAGTTGAAAAAGTGGATCAGCGTACCCATACTACCAGTCTGGCAGGCAGTCAACAAAAAAAAGAACATACTTGCTTAAAAATTAGCTTGTCTAGTTTTGAATGCCATTTAGTCTTCTACTAAAGAATAAGTCGATAAAAATTAGAAAAACTAAATATACATATTTGGATAATGGTTACAATATTTATAAAGTATAGATTAATTATTGTAAATGAAGCAATGCAATTTAAATGTGAGAAAAACACATGGCTCACTAATCCCGAATTTAGCGAACTCATAATGCGATCCAAACAAATAGATTCTGACGCATCTATAAATTTAATCATTTTTTTTGATTAAAATGTCACATCGTTGGTATAAGAGGAGGTAGTGATAGTATTATTTAAAAGACGATATATTTATTTAATATATATTATGACCTTGATATTCATACATATTCAATTATTTTAAAAGGTAGACATAAATGTTTTATTTTATTCTTAGAAAATAAGAAACTCATTTGAAAAATTATATTGTAAAATAATAGGAACAAAAGATATAAATTAAAAAATGAAATTAAAGCAGTGAAAAAAATAATTTATATTTCAGAGCTTAAATGTGCCATTTTTTAAATATATTTTAAATAAGTACTACAGATGTGCAGGTATTTATTTTAAGCAATCCTTTTACAACAAATTTAATTAACTATACCATAAAAATTTTTGTTCATGTAATTTTAGAATAAGAAAATGCTTTCTAAAATTCCCAATATACTAAATAACAAAAAATTGGAAATCATACTATTTATTTTTAAAATTATATTGAATATTTTCAACAATATATTTTTCTTCTTTGATTATAATTCCAAATTGTAAATAAACTATAATTTATATTTCATTTTTGTTATATAACCCAAACTCTTGTTATTTCTAATAATTAAATAAAAATACTTTAAATACTTTCTTGTTATAATTAAATATTGGAATATTTATGGCAAAATCCTTTATGATAAATGATTTCTAGTTATACATAAATGCAAAAACTGAAATCAGTATTTAGAGATGAAGAAGAAATACATCGATTTGATTATAAGTTCTTGATTCCTACTATTTATGATATTTTTATTTATATTTCTTATTTCCTACTTGACGACTTGTTATATTTATATGCACTTCAATTAAGACAAGATTGAGTTCATGTCCACAAAATCTACATAAATTAGAAATAATTTAAAATTGTCTATATGAAATAAACGAAACAAATGTAGAAACATAAATCAATACAACGTTATAAATAGTTGATTAACAAAATATTAATATATGATAAATTTCACTTTATCCCCAAATTCTTACCTGTTTATGGTAAAATAGTAGCTAAAAACTTAAAATATGCATTTTTATAGGAATCGCACATGAAAAATAACATTCGTTGATACAAATATATTGATTTAAATTATAAAGAACTTAATAGAAAATATAAAATTGTTTCAGAAAATATCTAATAGAAAAGTATAATATACTTTAAAATAGTTTTCTGTGTAATATCTTTTAGCATTTTAAAGTACATTTAAAATAAATACATCATATTTAATATTATTTTATTGTTTTAAATAATGATTTCATGAATGTGATTTCAAAAATTTACATAAAAATGTTTAAAATAAAATATATACTTTCAATATATCAATTGTTAACTCAAAAAAGTATGCAGTAAATATATATGATTAAAATAATTCTTGGAAATGACACATAAAAGGGGAAAAATTATACAAGTTTATATATGAAATTAATTATAATACTTCATACACATTAATTGTTTTAAAGTAACATAATGACGCATACTGTTCAAAAAACTATATATAAAAGAAGAAATTAAATATTTGTAAAATGAATCTAAGCATTTTTTCTTTTCTTTTTCAATATTTCTTTTCTGAAGATCTGCCATTTTCAAGTTTTACTTTATAGTTCAAAATGTATCAATTGAAATAAAAATGCCATTTTTTATAATCTTGAAATAAATGAGTTCATACATAAACATCCTCTGACTCTTTCAAAGATCATTTATTTACCATTTCATCCAAGGCACATTGAATTACTACTGTGCAAAATATATGAACATTTTACCATTGTTTAGAAAACATATTTATCAAAAAACTAGATTTAGGTGTATAAAAAGTATGAATTGTGCGAGAAAAATATTATAAAAGTATTTTTTTTTATTTAGTTGAACACAAAATTTGTTTCAGAAAAAATTTGTTGGCTTAGTTCACGAATTCAAATATGTTTTTAAAAAAATAAATAGGTGCATTTTGAGTTTTTTGCTTTACCTTGTACTTAATAATTTAGATCTGATTTTGTACATAACTCTTTAATGTTCCTTAATTTTGTTTAAAAAGTTCATTTGTATTGATAAATTAAATTGAACATTTTTTATTTCTTCACATGAATTCATTTTCCTCAATTTTATTCATCGATTGTGTCATAACAACAATAGTTCTAGAAACAACCTAGTTCTAGGAACTACACGATAACTCTGAATAAACGATATCTTTTTCTTCTATGAATTTACACACAAGGAGTGATCTCATTGCAGAATCATCTTTGAAGTGAATGGCATTGATAATGTAGTTATATAAACATGAGTAAGAGTAGAGGTACAGAGCCATTCGCATTGAACTACGAACATATATAAATGAAATTTTAGTTTACTTTATTATAATAAAGAAATTCAATATTACTTTATTTATAGCATCAAAATAATTTCTGCCACTATACTTACAATAAACTTTGATCTTTGAAGACCAATTTTCTAGAGAAATATATGCTTTGTTGAATAAATGAAATATTTTTGTTCTATGGATTTACGCACAAGAAACGATTCTATTGTAGAATCATCTTTGAAGTGAATGACACTGACTATTTAATTATAAACATGCAGGAGCCTGATTAGAGACACAGAGACATTTGCACTTAAGCACGAACATAACAGAAATGAAATTTTAGAAAATATTATTTATAGAATCAAAATAATTTCTGCCACTGTATTTAAACTATGATCCAAACTCAATTTTTTTATGGTAACATATGCTTTGTTGAATGAAGAAAACTTTATTGGTGCATAGTTTCAAAGTTGATAATTACTTTTCTCCAATAAAAAAACAGTTAAACAAAAAGGTTTTAAGTTATCAAAAATTGTCTCGTTACAATAATAATTCTCTCATTAATTTACAAGAACATTTTGTTGTCCACACGGATATCTTAAATATTTACTGCAAAATAGTCTAATTTTTGCAATACTACAATTTGAATTAGTAACAATATACTATTTATATTAGAAGTGGTTAAATAATGCGTTTGAAATAAACTGTTTAAAGGATAGTGAAATTCTGGCTCGATTATTTCAATAGTTACGATGAGAATCATGTATAAAATTGTGAATTAATACAGAAAAACACTTAGAGTTCTGCAGAATACAAAACTTTAAAAGTTACAAAAGACTGTTTTTAGTATCAAAAGAAGCAAACTGCAATAATTAAATAAAACATTGCAAATACTGTTTTAGTTTGTGCAAAAAGCCCTTGAGATGAGATAATTTTTGCAAATGAATACAGTCTTGTTTCAGTTTATTGATATTAGAATTTTATTTACTTAAAAATATGAGTATATGAGTAGGATTGTTGTAAAACGTTCTTTTTGTTTACAATACAACTAGTGATTAATCTAGTTAATGTCACTCATTACTAAATTGTCATCAATGCTTTTCTTTGTCATTTGCTGTGACTCATTCATAAATACAGAAGCTCTGTAGCCCATTTTGATTAAAAGAAGCATGGCTTCAACATAGGATCCATACTGATTATGAAGCTATTAAATATAAGAGCATGTCACAACATATTAAAGAAAACTACATTGTCCTGAATATACTTGTACATTATAACAATGTTACAGTTTAAAATATGATATACTGCCATCTGAGGATGAAAATATTTTTGATCGGATACAAATTTCTAATTTATAACTATAAAGAATATAATACATCCAGAGACATTGATAATACCGTTGCAAAAACAGAGCATGTGATTTAAATGAAACTTAATACTAATAATAATACAGATGGGACATTGCCTACTCGCGAAGCAAGTGTGAGGTTGTGAGAGGTTCTCTGTCCTACCCTGATGAGGGGTATATTTATACCCATTACAGGGAGATAAATGTACCCCTCCTCAGGGTAGATTAAACACAACTGTTCCAGACTGCTGGAAGAATTGTAGAGCAATGACTCATTCCGACCAGAGGAGTCGTTGTATTTGGCCGAAGTTACGGCCAGTCCAACAAAAGATGGTGGGTTTGATACCTGAACAAACCCAAAGAACCTCCCCCATCTCCCCCATGAGCTCAGCGTGTATGCATTAGTTCCCGCGTTTATTGCATCTAAAGATTTCAAATAAATAAACCCGATCGAGTAGTGATGCCCGCACATGGGTCATTTACTTGATCCCGAAATCTAAACAATTTAACACAGGGCTACAGTTAGAAAAATACTTTGCAACCTCAGTAGCACGCGTCCTGCTGCAATACATGCCACCAAATGGTTTGGCATTGAAATACATCTGATGTTGTCCTAAAGCATATGTATCCATAAATCTTGAACAACAGCCTCCAATTCACGAACAGAGTGGAACGGCATCATCTGGCGTTTAAGTTGATAGCAAACATGCTCTATTGGAGAAAAGTCAGAGGAACGGACTAGCTATGGAAGAATCTGAACCTGACGTAGAAAATCTTTATCAACTCAAGTTGTATGCAAACGAGTATTATCTTTCTGGAAAATTGCCCCTGGAAGACAATTTAAGAAACTTTTACGTAATGCTGAATTCTCTTATCAACATAACGCTGGCCCGTTAAGGTTCCATGTACAGAACTAGAGTGGATTCGCTATCATAGACTATGACACTAAGAACCATTACGTGCGCTTTCCAAGGATTATGTCGCACAAAAATGTGAGTTGAAGTGTATCGCTCATTGGAGTACCTCCACAGCCGTACGCGGTTATCATCTGTCCCCCAAACGAACCGGGATTCATTACTAAACACCAAATTTTGCCAATCCATTGCATTCCTTGTCGTACTCCATTGTATGCAGAGTCACCAATGTTGTGGTGTTAACGGCAATACACAAAATGGGCTTTTGAGTCGGTGATTCTTTTCCGCAAAGGCTCTTGAAATTGTTTGTGGAAAAATTATCTCTCATACATCTGCTTGTATCGTGGAACAAAATACTACTGGATTCATGCCTCACTACCATTTAGCCTTCGATCCTCTCGACTCATTGTCTTTCTGGATTTCGCAGACTCGGTACGCCGCGTATGGGTACCATTTTGTGAACCCTGCTCTCAATAAGTTTTGAAGGCACACTCCAAATGATCGACCGAGTGACCACATGTGACCCAGTGATTGAAAAAATCAGCCCCTGTGATTTTGAAGAAGATAACATCTTTCTGATACTGACTTAACTGTGAGAGTTGTCTTGTCACACATGTATCTCACTGGCGTTCTTCGCTTGCTAAAGCCCTGCTACCATCATCATATAGTCATCACGTTTTTGAGTCTTCCATTCTGCACCGGTTTGTATTTTGTCAACTTCATGATTGCAGTGAAACTGCGTGTTATGTGGTTATGCGCATGGACATCAAGCTTGGATCATTTACAAATCGGATTTCATTATATTTATTTGCAAAGTTTCAAGCTTTTACCTTTATTCGTTTTTGGTGCTCTTTTTTCAATGTTCTTGACTGTAAGCAATGATTTTTTTTATATCTTGACATTGGTGACTACTTTTTATAGCTGTAGTAATTGGATACTTTTAAATGAGGTTAATGATAAAAATAAAAATAATATTTGTAATTAAAATTTTTAAATTTGCAAATAAATATTTTTATAGTATAATGCAATTGTTTTAAATGATAACATTTTATCTTTAATAATATGATTCTATGGTTAAAAAAAATGAATACTTGTCAAAGGTTTTATTTGATTTCTAGGAAATAATGAAGTTAATTATATGGGGCAAATTATATTTCGCGTCAGATATTTCATGATACCAAATATAAAATGGTGTAGGTTCTTTATAAAATACCAAAACAATGTCTACTTCAGAAACCAGTATAAATGTATCCCATGTGTCAAATTACACAGAAAATAACACCTAAATTATTTTTCTGCAACATTGTAGCTTCACTCTTGGGTCCAAGAGAAGAATTTCCATTTCTTAATGAGAGTAGTTCATTTCCATTCCTTTCCGTCTGAAAGTAGATTAATTTTCTTACGTCCGAATTCTTTGGATGAAGAAGAAACTAGAAAACTTTGCTTTTTTCAAAGACACAGACATTTTTGAAAAAAGAAGTTAATAATTAATGATACAGTATTTAGGAACCAGGGCATACGTTTCTTATAAATGTCAAAAAATCGCAGGAAAAAAATGAAACAAATAACAGGAAATATATTTAATAATATCATAAAACAAAATTTATTACACTTTTCTATGCTACATATATACACTATTATATGGTTTTTTTATTTTAGTCCATAGAAATTAACTATATCAAAACAAGTAGCGTGGTTATTTTTTTATATATTTATAACATTTTTTGAATAAAATAATATTTAAAGAAATATAAAAGCTCTTACCAATACCATTCTTAACATTTTATGTATGTTTGAGTGTTTCTGAATTTACGTGGCTGTTTGATAAAAATATTTGTTTATGAAAATGTGCTAACTTAGATTTGAAAATGCTAGATTTCTTTTAAAATCTTCACAAATCGTACATTTCAACAAACAAAAAGTAAATTTCAAGATATTATTTTTGCATAATTCAATGAAATTTTTTTAGTATAGCTGGTATTATAGCCTTTCGTAAACATTGTGCTGAAAAATTTATAAATAACATAATTGGAAGTATTTTAAAATTAGCCAAATCTGCAGTCCTTATTTTGCTTGCATGATTCTAATTCTATCAGAACTAAATGTGTCTCTTATTTCTTGTAAAAATTAAAAAAAAGCGGTTACATAATATGAATTATACAATTCAGGCGTATGAAAGATTAAGGAAAAATCACAAAACTGACAATATTGGAAAAAGTTAGGCGTCGAATTCAATGAAATATATGCACATAATACAACTTATATAGGAAGGTAAAAAATTATAAAAAGAAACAACTAAACAATTACGGTGTTATAAATATTAGAATATATATACAATGAACAAATGAGAGGTGTAAGATTGATATATAAAAATACTTTTAATATTGCTAAAGATCCCCGAGAAGCAATATAACAAACACAGTGGTGTATGGTGATGCAATCAATTCTGCGGTTTATTAATTGTGTAGGAATTGAGAGCCATTGATTTTCTAAAGCAGTTGAAATCGTCGCTAGAGCCTTATGAGGGGGATTGAGAAACTGCACGTCATCCTAGAACTCCCTAAACAGGATTGATTTTTACATGTGATCGAACTGGACACAGCACGGGCTCAATTGTTTCCTGCTTAAAATTAGCATCCAAGATTCGAACCCTGTGTGATCTCGCATTATCATCCTGTAACATGAGATCATCACCTATTGCTCTGACATAAAGACGCACATAAATATCCAGGATCTCATCTACATAGGTGTGAGCATCAACATTTCAAGAAATATTTGGATATCCGTGCGTCCAACAACAGCGATATCACCCCAAACACAGAATCTGCCTAATCCATATATATCTCTTTCAAGGATGTTTGATGGAAGGAAACGGGTTCCACGTTCTCTCCAAATGAAATTTCGCCTACCATCGCTTTAAAGGTTAAATCTGAATTCATGCGTAAGAGAACAACTTTCCATTGATCATGCTTGCAGTTGACATGTTGACGTGCCCATTGCAAATGTTCCTGCCAAACAACTCATTTGTGGAAAGCTTCATCACACAAATGATCGGGATATCAACTTTTTGGAGCTTGCAGCGAGGGAATATCTGATTTCAGCAAGAATAGCGGATGCATTCCTAAGAGCGCATAATGAGTAATATCGGCATTCGTGGTATCGCTTGGACATTATTGGCATAACTATCTGGATACCGAATCTATTGTCAATATTGTTACCAGAGTCTATGGATCACGGCCGAACTCACATTCATCTATCTATCTGACTTCTTCTTGTCTCTTAGTGTCTAATCAAATAACACACAATCGAAATTTTTCGGTCAAATAATGCCTGGAGGCCGTTGTTACAATTTTCAGTAACAGATATATAATCTCAGACACGCAGTGATAACTGCAACCGTACTCTGAAACATCCATTTTTATGCTCCTAGTAAATGACGATTTCAGACAGCAGCGCCACTATTTTTCATAATATAATATTGTTCACTTCCTTTTACTTACTTATATTCAAACTACATTGAGATTAGCTTATTTTTGAGAGAGTTATCGATATTTTTGTGATTTTTTCTTAATTTTTAGTAACCAGTAGTAGACAGCAACTAAAAATTAACTTAAGGACCTGATACATTAGACATATATAAATATAAAATCAGCTCGAAATTCAAAAATTTCAATTTCAAATGTTTTTAAAAAAATAAATGAAATCAATTGTTTTTGAACTTTTGCAATATAAGTATAAAATTGCCTGTGTTTATTAAAATTTTATTTATACAGTGAATGTTTATTAAAATTTTATTGATACAAGTAGTCAAAAATTATATAATTTCTGTGATATTTATATTCTTTCCTTATCACTAAAATTTCACTTAATGTTTAACGATTTCTGATCAATTTATGAATAGAAAAATATTTCTATCATTGAGTATCAGAACTCCATAAAATCCATCTTTTATTATTAACATCAGCCTTATTCCAGCAGAATTAAATAAGTATTTTGTAGTTCTTGAATAGAAAACCATTGTATACGATGATTTTTAAAATTAGAAACAACAACAAACAGTTGACTAAAGATTCACGTAAAACACACACTGTGTATGTGATTCATGGGGTATATACAGGTATAAAAGCTATCCAAACTTGTAAACTCCTATTTATGGTATTGCTTTGTACCTAATTAAGACCAATGCAGGTTATATAGTGTTTTCATAAAGTAACGATACGTTTGGTCATATTTCTAATTAAAGTTTTATTACAAATATAATTATCTAGCTAAGACCATAATTTAACAACCAAACAGAGCAATTTATATGCCCACTTTGTAATAGAAATCTTTAAATGACCATTAAAAATTTCGATTAATTTTATGAACCAAATAAATGTCAATCTGTTTCAGAGCTGTAATAATAAATAGAATTTTTAGGCAATTACTGTTTTTGCTCACGTATATAAATGGCTCTTTGGATTTGTTATAACTTTGCAGTAAAAATTTGCATGCAGATTTAAAAAATAACATATATTTATTTTAAATTTTACACCCAAACTTTTAATGCAATTATTATAATATATTTAAGTATTTAATAAAAAAATAGATTTTTTTATTTCACTCTTATTATCTATATTATCAAAATAGATATTTCTGCAAATGAGAAATTTTATTTACAAACTTGATATGCTGAACTTAGATTAGTTGATTAAGTTCTTTAATGTTAAGTGATTTTCATAGCTGCATTTTGAAAATGAATTCTTTTATTATCCTAACTCCTTCAGAAGACCTTGTCAATCATTTTGTTTTGAAAACACATATATCTGAAGAAAAATACCCCATTCTATGCCTAAAATAAGTACTCAAGTTCACTTAATAAAAAAAAGATAGATATTATAGATAAAAAACGCCAAAACATTATTTGTCTCCATAAAGCTTGGCAAGAAGCTCAAAGTAGGAAAAAATTTCATTTTACTTAAATTTGTGAAAGGTGATCTGTTAGAAATAATATCTAACATTGGCATAATGCCCGAATCTTCTGATCTAATGAAAATGTAACATGAGAAATATGAAATAGTAGCATTGTTCTCTTTTTATTTTTAAAGTATCTTTCATGTATGATTTAATGCAATTACTTTTTTTGATATCACTTTTCTTTGGGGGCATGGAAGTATTCACTTTTTATAAGAAAAATGAAACTCACCATTCATGATCGGAATTTTTATGTGATTCGGAATCGAAATATATTTTAGCGGGTCTTAAAAGCTAGTACTACTTTCTATCAATTTATTTATAAAGCTCTCTATTGTATTATATATCAGATGTTTGATTATTACTAAATGAAATTTGGTCGTATATGTTCCTCATAAAATATGAAGAATACAGTTTCATTAATGTAATCAAATATAAACTGTCCCTAAAATTTTTATACTTACAAGAAATATTCAAAAACAGAAATTTAGTACGTTGAAGACAAGTTTTTGTAGATGAAAATAATGGAATATTTTAGAAGTCTAAAAGAAGCTTCATTCGAAATAAAAAGTTTGTTAATAAGTTTCTACTTCAATTTATTACATTTCTGAAATCTTCTTCTTATCCTTAATCTTTAATCTTTCATCTTTAAGTCTTAAGAATCCTTAATCTTTAAGTAAAATAATTTTATGCATTTATAAGAACGCATAAGACAACAATCAAAATGTTTTAAGGAATAAAATAGAAAATTAACTTAGAAATATTTAAATCTCATTTGTAGATAAATTTTATTCATTTTGTAGTTTAAACTGTCAAAAAAATTTATTTGCTTTCATTAAATCATTTGTTTCTATTAATTATTAGAAAATAAATAATTGAAATGAACTTTAATAAATTAATAAAATAGCAATTATATTAAAAATACATTCTAATGAAATTATTAATAATGTTATAATGACTAATATTTAATCTTATTACACATTAACATTAGAAATGAATTGGCATACTAAACTTATGAAATTTATGTTTGGTTTTTTTTCTTTCCATTATTGAGGAAAATTTAGAAATTTCTATAAACTTGCATAAAATTTAGCATCTGGTGTGCTGCTAGAATGTAGTGCAAATTTGTAATTTTTTAAATTTTATTTAAATTGAAATTGTAGAAATATTGTACCCATGCAGATATATTAGAAATAATGATTATGATATAAATGTAATGACAAATTTTCCTTTCCATCTTTACGTGTATTAGATTATTTTTTTTAAAACATATAAAATCCCATGATATTTCTTACAAGATAAAAGAATCCCCTTTACTGTGACATTTTGTGTAAATATTATTTTTTTGTTTTACTTTAATAAATATTAACTTTTGTGGAAAATCCTTAATCTTTAAGAAAATATTTCTTTTAAAGAAAGGGTTTTAATATTTGCTCTCGTGAAAGACTTTTAATGAGAATATTATGATAATTAAATTTGTGACTACTTTATTAAAAAAAAAACTTTTTTGAAGATGAAAGATAATTTGACTTTGACCAATAATTTAAACTTATATTTGAAAGCCTACATAATTCAAAATTTGTAACTGTACCAAAGATCATTTGAAAAAAATTCCAAAGCATTTATAATTATGCCAATGATATTAACGGTTTGAATTTAGGGAAGTATAATAATTATTTTTATATTGCTGTTTGAAAAAAATAAATTCTTTAGCCTACTACTATTCATTAATTGTAAGAAGAATCGAAATAAATTGTGAATATCTGATGATTTAATAAATAATTTATATTAATAATCTAATTTCCTTTATAATAAATATTAATTAATTTTAAATAAATGCTAAATGAATATTTTATAATTGCAACATATGTCATACATATTAATTTCATTAGTACGATTATTTTAAAGTAAAATGGTACAACAACGTCCATTTTGCAATAATGTAAATATAAATAAATTAGTAGAACTTTTAGATAATTATGCCGTCAGAAAACATTATTGTTATAAAAAAAACAATTTTGTAGTAATGGCTTACCTTTACACTCAAGAATTGAATCTATAATTCCTAAATTAACGAATATAAATGCATAATATCAGCACATAAGTGCGCGTGAGCGGGTATGTTACATTTTCGTTGCTGTTAAATTTACAAATTTGTCTAAATTAACTGTCTTATTTTTACCTAAATGTGTAAATGTGCTTTGTGGATCATAAGGTATAGATTTATGACTATTATTGGTGAACCTCGGGACATAGAATTTGCGGTTTTGCTTTCTGATTGAAATAATTTTTTGGATGCTTAAAAGATTTCCAATGTGCTTTCCTATGTCATGTGTTTATATACCCCGGCCATGTGTTTATATAAGGGTCACAGTAGCCTAGTTGGTTAGGGCGTCAGTCTCGTTGCGGATTTAAATCTCCGCCGACTAAAGCCCGTCGTGTTTATTAATATCTACTGGGACCCGTAAAAGGGCGTGGTCGCAAAGTTCTCAATGTTCCCATTCCAAATTAATACATATGGGGATGGTAGAAGACAGGCCTTGGGTTTCGTTTTCCTTCCTATCTCTAAATTCGAAGACCAAGATGGTACTGCCATCTATGAGCCAAGTTGTACTTTTACCTTCTAGAGAGAATGTTCTGCTCAAAAACGGAGGACGCTCCTTCTGACTTCATTCGCCCAGTCTTAGACTGGTGGGATTGGCTCCGCCAAGTTTCATACTCAACAACAACACAGCACGATTTCAAAAATATATATGCTTGGAAAACAACATCTGTAGATACACAGGAAGTAACTGTGGTATAAAGGTTATGTTCAATATGCAACAGTTATGCCTAAAATTAGGGATGTTACTTTGCAATCAAAAGCATAATCGTATAAGTGAACTTAACTTGAAAAAATAACGTATGTGTTATTAAATTAATTGTTTAGATTAGTGGAGATACTTAAAACAAGCCAGTCCTATTAATATTATATATATATATATATATATATATATATATATATATATATATATATATATATATATATATATTATTATTATTATTATTATTATTATTATTATTAATAATATAATATGCAATGTATTTGAGATGCATACCTTCAGAAAGAAATTATTCACATTTTTTAAAATAAAGTCATAAAAGTTTGTAAGTTTGTTCATATAAAACCTATCAAAATGCCTTTACTTATGCAATTTTAGTCAAAATGTCGCATCTATCACTGACAATAACAATTAAGTTAAAGGCATTTCCTGATATAATATATAATTGAATATATTACATAATGTATAGTAAATATTGTAATAATTAAAATTTTATTATTTTGTGTTTTAACCTATTTTACTGGGAAAATTAATAAAATCCTGATATTAGGTATCAATCTAAATGTGCTTATTTTAATGACACAAATTTTGAATATAAATGCAGTGTGTAAAGATTAGAATTTATTTATTTCGATTTTCAGTTGAATCAGAAGGCAGAATTCTGGTTTTAATATTTCACTCATTGTTGATGTCAAACAATTTGTTTTTGTATTTTATTTCCCATGAATCTTAAAAGTTTTTAGTCAAAACTTTTAAAAATTCATAGCATTCATGATCTCGTTAAAGTTTATTTCAAAAGTACTATTTTAATTACTATATTTTTAAAATATATTATTGCTTTCTGATATAGAATGTGCTAATTTTTATTAAAATCAATGTATTTAATAAAACTTGAGCATATTAAAATTATTATCGTGAAAATTTAGTTGAATAGTTGTTCATAATCAAAGTGTTAGTTTTTTAAGAAAATTATTTGAGTACAGTTTTATATTAAATATTACGTCATTTTTATAGCCCTTATTATAAATAGAAGTTTTGTTTTCAGGTATATAATATCTTAATGAGCTATAAAAGTTAAAATCAAAAATCAGATTATATGAACTATTTCGTAATGGGGCGAAAGTTTTATTCTTTTTTTTTTTATAATTTCTTTAGTTTTTATGAAGATAAGTATTAAAGAATTCATTTTAAATAAAAATAAAATGTAATAAGACAAAATAAGTATTTGGTGAAATGTAAAAATAGTATATATATATATATATATATAAATTGAATTTTAATTTTCTAGGATATTTATAAAGATACAATGTGCTAAATTTTAACTTTGGAAATCACTTATTGGTTGTATAGATAAGTCATTTAAAGGTTAATTTTTAGCAATAAGTAGTGCTAGTAAGACCACATTTATTGTAATCCAAACTGAAAAAGATTAATGCTAATTCAACATCATAGCGTCGCTCTTCCCAGATCTTGCTCACAATACTGACTTTTTTGGAAATTCTCGGAAAGATAATTCGGAATTTTAATTACACTTTAACAGCCTTAAGCTGGTATCAAAGTAAAGGGAGATGCTACTACATGGAATTGTCTTCCTAATTTATTTCTTTTGTCCTTGAGATGCTTTCTGGAACAGTGCAAATACAAAGAAAAGTAGAGTTGCAACAAAGTATACAGATCTGCTGCGCTGATTAGAAACATCAGAATGAGAATGAGTACCTAATTGCTAAGTGTGTAATTCCTGTGAATCCGTTGAAGAAAAGAGGACTATCAAAACTATGAATTACCTTACGAAATTCTATGAACCTCACAGAATATTCCCATATCTAAGTAGTGAATCTTAAAAATGGAGTATCCAGCGTATACTCCATTTTCATATAACAGAAGAGAAAGAGGATGTAATAGATCTATTTTACTATTTCAAAGATTTAACAAGTATTTAGCTGTTTTCGAATGTTAATAATAACAGAATACGAATGATCTAAATGAAGCCGCCATTAAATGAACTGCTAAATTATTATACTATCCAGTTTAATGGTAATTGTTATGTTCCGTCCTTTACTTTAATTTTTTTTTTTTTAATTTTTCTTGTTAATGCTTAAATAAATAGTTTTTAGTATTGAGTGGCGTATCCTTTATTCCAAGAACACTTATAAAAATATATAAGTTGAAATTATGTCGTTGAAAAACTCAAACAAATAAGTTTCGAAAGTTGAAATAACCGGAGCACTTCAAACTGCTAAAGATTTAATAGTATATAAAAATATATAAGATGATGTATATAGACGGAAACAGTAACACATTTTCTACATCAGAAATATTAATTGATTTAAAAAATTTTGAAATTTGTTGCAAAACTCTTTCTTTACCAACAATCGGGGTAAAATTAGATTCTCTTTGTGATTCTACTTTATGTTTTATATCTCAAGTCTCAAATTGGAGTTGGCCTAAAATGTTTTTTAGATTTGAGTTCGTAACTCTCTTCTTTTTACTTCAATTTCATTTCCTTTAACTTTAATATTTGAGATTTGCACATTTAAAATCAAAACAACTTTTAGACATACGATAAACAGATTCATAAATGTGATAGACATGTTATTTCAAATTTATATATGGCTAAAAAGCCGTTTATATATATATATATATATATATATATATATATATATATATATATACACAATGAGATATTATATGTCTATAGTTATATAAACATCATATTATCAAAAAATATATAATTTATGATGCACATTTATCTTATTTGTTGACAATTATTACTTAATTTGTTACCATTACAATATAAAAATAATTTTGTTGTCGATTAACATACTTATTGATAATTTATACTATATCAAAGCAATAGATTTTGAAAAATGAGTAATTTTGAAATTTAAAGTAAATAATGAAACCAACAATTGTTCTGCTCTATTTGTAAGTATACTAAACGCTGAAAACGATGTTTATTGTATTAAAATTTTCTTCACTCTTTAGTATTTACAAACTTTAAATATTTATCTACTGTAAATTATATTTATTTCGAAGAATAATATTTAATTTTTTAAAATATTTCTTAAAATTAGAGAGTTATTATTAAAATGTTTGTGAAAAAAAATTTACAAAAAATTGAGTAACATTATATAATCCTTATCTTTATTTTTCCAATTTTAAAACTTCTTACAGAGTATTAATACAAAGTAGAACGATTCTCAAAAGAAACCATATGAAGTATTTATAAATAATACAGTAATTTTAATAACATATGCAAATAATTCCTCTTAAAATTTTTGATATGTAAAATGCATGTCGCCGTCAGTTTGCACTTTCCCGCAATAAATTTAAATCTTAAGCTAGAATAATATAATTTATTTTACTTTATGCAAAATAAATGTAGATTGCTAATACAAAGAAAATTAAATGACATTAAATTATAAGTATAATAAAAATATTCTGAGAATTAATCTGAGAATAAATAATTACTTAAATTCTTTAATAGTTAGAAAGTGAATGCAACATCTTTTAGCAAAAAATGAAGGAAAAAAAAAAGAATTCAGCAATTAACTTAGACAAACAATTTGAAAACTCAATTTAGTTTTTCTACTAACATTCTGTTCTGGCTTCTATTGATTTTGTTCATTAGCCTTTCCCAATGTCTACAGACTTTCTCCAGAGTGATCATTTGAAACAATTATGATAAAGGGAAACTTTCACATTGTGTATTGAAAATATCATTTTTGTCAAAGATATATTGTGTATTTTACAATTTGCTTATATATATTTTGTTTAAAATCAAAATGAATCAATGATCAGGAAACAGTGTGTATTAAACTCAAAGATAATTCACATAATGTACTTGCTTCATAATGTATCATTGTTCATAATTAGATTTATAAATAAATTAGTTCAAGACAAAAATATCTAAATTCAAAGAAAATGAACGAAAAAAATAGACAAAATAATTTTTGTGATTAATATGAATTTGATTAAAGAAAATATTTGCAGAAGAGGAAATGGAAAGTTACATTTTAAATTAGTGGGAAGAATTAATTCAATAAAAATAGTTAATCCAAACTCAGAAATGCTTTAATTAAATAACACTCGAAGAAAAATAGATCTCTATTATCTGACCATATTAGGAATCACAATTTGTGTATTTTGTAAAATATGTGGTTAATATATTTTTAAATTTTCCATGAACCAATATTCACAAAATCAACTGAAGCAGTTTTTTATACGTACTTTCTATTATGAAAACAGAGAAATAAAACAAAATTATTCATATAAATATCATAATAAAAAACAAATTTATACTACACAGCAATTTAAAATACTATAATTTAATCACAAGATTTTTTTCTCTTCTTTTCAAAAAAAAGCAGAGAAGTTATAATTATAGAAATATTTTACAATTCTTTCGGATAAAAATTTTTCTTAATTTTTATTTTTAAATTTTATATCTTAATTTTTAAATTCTTATGAGGAGTTTTGAATAAATAGCAATTTTATATATTTTATTCTAATTATTCCTCAAATAAAAACATAATTAAATTAATCAGAAACATCACAATAAAAGTATTAAAGCATTAAGAAAATCAGACTCAATAAACCAATGAATAATCAAATTGTGTACTATATTTAAAAGAATGAAATTTGAACTATTTTAAAACATTAAAAATACATTTTAAGCATTTCAAATAGTTGCAACGAACTTTCACTTTTAATATTACTTTACATTAGTTTTAATAAATCAAACATTTCAACATATGTATTGATATTTTTGCTAAGAAAAATTATTGAATGTGTGATTTACATTGCTTACTATTTTTTTTAAAAAAATCTTATTAACGATCATTTTATTGACTGTCAATACCATAAAGAAAATTAAAAACAGATTTACAATGTACGCTATAGTTTTTATTATCATATTTGGCATTTAAAGAATTATTGAATATTTTATACTGCTGGCTATGATCAACATGATCAACGTAAATTCCTTTTTGATAAATTCCAATGGTTTTATTATTTCATAAATTATCTTTGTTTTCTTTAATACTTCTTAACAATTCATGCATTAATATTACCATGAATATTATTTTTTTTCTTTTTAAATTCCCTTCTGTTTACCGAAATCAGTCTAAAGATTTTTTGAAAAATACATCGATAAAAGTAAAAAAGACGTAAAAATGACTGGAAACTAACAATGAAACTTTAGCAGTAAATTTAATATGTATTTTCACATGCATTTTTTAAAAGAAATTAATGTTCAATTAATTATAATAGATTTAGCTAAATATGATTTTTATTTTATACTTATGTACTGTATTTTATATCTTCTCATTTTCCATGATATATATATAATTATTATCATTTTTTAAATATTAACAATTTTATACTTAAGCACTTTGTATCTCAGCATATCCTATGATATATACAATTATTGTTTTTTAAACATAAACTATTTTATACTTATGTATTTTACTTTATATCTCCACATATTCTACGATATATAGAATTATTATTTCTGTTTTAAAGCATATTATCAATGTAGTAAATAGGCTAATTTATTAATTTCATTTAATTCATTTAAGAAGTTACACGAAGATTAATTTGTTATAATGGATACATGTTTTGAAAAATTTGGAAAATGCTAAAATTTTTATATTTCAAAACAAAATAACACATATTTAAAACATTGAAACTTTAAAATGATATCGTGCTACCCATAAAAATAAATTTTTAATGCAAAAGCTAAAAAAGCTGTAATATTTCACATTTTGTTCTCACGCACTTAAAATTCTGCTCTATGCACTTGAACTCTGGAAGCATGCCCGGATACTTCAAGCTTATGAACATGCATCATATGTAAAAGGGAGCGAAAAGGATAATTTTCATTTTACGGGTATAATACGTTTTTGCATAACTTACTTTCTGACATTATCAGCTTTTTGAAGTTAGAAATTTAAAAGCTTTTTCTTGAAATATAAAGAGTAATGTATTTTAAGAAAGTAATTAAAAATATAGAAAAGCTTAATCTTGAAATATAATTTAATATTTTAGTGAACAGAGAAAGAGAGAGATGGGTATGCAAATTTAAAATTGCTCTTGGAAAAAAATCTTAATACATATCAGGAAGGGGATTAAATGTTTTTTAATACCTTTTGGAATTTAAGTTTAGACATATCTTCCTTTTGGGTTCATGACAAACATGTGGTTTAAAATCATGGGCCTATGCTAAAAGGATTTCCATTAATGTCACCGAATGTATAACGCACAATATCTTGGATTGTAATTATCGTTAATCATTTAACCGGATAAGCATTCTGTATCACCCTAACCAATGTATTTTGCAGGTGAACCTAATAACAGTAAGATTGAGTACTAGAGTACTTCAGAAGAAACGTCAGAAATCACTGTAAATGATTGTCATTGTATAGATCAGAGTAAGATTGTCCTATGTTGTTGTGAACTCAGCGAGAGGGGATGAAATTGAATTACACCAGATACATAATACTATAGAAAACCAGAATACATTCAATGGCTGCAGAGAAAGAATTAAAAATTTTAATATATTGTTTGTTCTACAGCAAATTACATTTTACATATTCTGATTATTATTATAACCTCGCCTTTCTTTAATATGTATTTCTTTTGAATGTATATTATTTGATTGTGCAATTAACTAAAAAAAAAAAAAATTTTGGCTTGTGCTATAAGCCAATAATAAGAACTATAAAGATTTAAATTTAGGATAGAGTGGTACATAGCTCTGTGATCCAAGATACACTGCATTATACTCTGAAGAGAAAGCTCTTACTTAATGAGAACAGTAGCTGTTGCAAAATTTAACAGGCATTTAACAGGGATTATGCATTAATGGTGCAGGATAACAGGGATATCCTGCACCATTCAAGGTTCAATTATTTGCTGATCCCTTCGTTCAAATCTATGTGCACAAAAAGTTTCAGATTCTCATCGAATATGTAATTAAGTTTCTTCCAAATACGGACAACCCCTGCAAGTAGAATCATCTAACACTCCCATTATGGTGAGATGTCTCTTATTATGGCGAGATTACATTATAGAGCTAAATATCCATTATCAGATTCAATTAAGTGCAGAATGTTAAGATGGTTGTTGTATTTGTGAAGTAATTTTTACAGGTTTTCAAGATATATTCTTTTGTATGTGTGTAAAGCTTCTATTTATTTTCGACCAAAAAACTTTTCAATGGTAATCACTAAGCGTTACATAAATTTAAAATAAAAGATAAAAAAGTAACCATGCCAAAAATACTCAGTACATGATATTTTTGATTAATTACGTTAATTTTTTAACAGAAAACTAAATATAAGACCAATATATTATTGTACACATACACTCATGCCAATATCTGAATAAAATCTCCAAATTTGGAAAGAAATTGAAGTCATAATATTGGGGAAAAATTGCACATTTTCTTAAGCTACCGTCTTACAATGATAATTTTAGACTGTAAAATCTAAGGGGATATCTAAAATCATTCTTATCAGTACATGATATTTATTAATTAAGTTTATTTTTGAACAGAAAACTAAATATAAGCCCAATATATTATTGCACAAATGCATTCACGTTAATATCTAAATAAAATTACTAAATTTGAAGAAGAATTGTAGTGATATTATTGGAAAAGATATAATTACACATTATCTTAAGCTACCGCCTTATAATGATAATTTTAGACTTTGGAATATGTAAGGGGTTATCTAAAATCCTTTTTAGAGATCGTTCATATTTATTGTTAATTCAAAGTTATTTTAAAAAATGTAAAATATGATTCTATTACACTTAAATTATTTTTGTTATTTATACAAAAATAATTACAGTTTAGTATTTATTTGTCCTTTACAAATAAATCGTAAACTTCTTATTTCGAAAATTTTAATGTTCAATTATTATACTTTAAAGTAACTATATAAATTAAAATTTAGAAATAAAGACACATTTTCAAAAAACATTTTTAATTATTTTTAGCATTTCTTATGTTCTATACAGCAAGAAATGTTATATATTTAAGATTAAACATTGAAAAATAATTAAAATATTCATCCAGTTCTAAATTAAATGCTGTAAGATAATAATGATACCCTTCCATTTTCATTAGTTCTTCTCATGGCAGTGCAAAGGTCAGAATAGTCTTAAATAGTGAAATATATATATATATGTATATATGTATGTATGTATGTATGTATGTATGTATGTATGTATGTATGTATGTATGTGTGTATGTGTGTGTGTGTGTGTGTGTATGTGTATGTGTGTGTGTGTGTGTGTGTGTGTGAAGAAAGTTAAGTAAAGTAATTATTATGTAGATCATTTTAGCATTTTCAGTGAAATAAAATATAGCTCACGAACAAAAAATAAGTTAATAAGAATAAAATCATTTAGAATACAAAGGAAACAATTGGGGGGAAAACAAGGAAACTTTAAAATTAAAAACAAGAAGTTTTAGAAAAATTATTTAGTAAAAGAGAATAAAACACATTTCCTCTTCCTCCCAAAGGAAACTAGTACAAAGGAAAAGGTATTTCAAACTCACCTGAATACATTCTAAAGAATAAATAATTCACAAATAAACAAATTCTCAAGACCTTAGAGCTAATGAAAAGGAAAATTAATGCAAATTAAAAGGAAGCAAAATAAAATGAAAAAACAAAAGTTTCTAAATGAAAACCACGAAATATAGTTAACTTTTTGTGACATTGCAAAATTACTTTATAAAAAAACATAACATATTTAAAAGAAAAAGTGAAAAACAAAAAAAAATGTTAAAAGAGAGAACATAGAACTTAAAACAGCTCAATAAGCATTGGAAAAAGAACAGACCTTCTGAAATTATTTTTACTGTAAGCGCTGAAGTAAGAGTGTCAAGTTAAGAAAGGCGTGATGAAACAGTTTAGACACAAATATTGCTAAATGACTGACTTAAATTATTTTTAGGAGGTATAAGTGCAATTTAAACAGAATAAAAAATATTATTACTCAAGAATTATAAAATAAAAATGATAACAATTTATAAAAATAATAATTTTGAAGTTTTAAAATTCCATAAGCATAATAAAAATTTTACTATAATAACTGATTCATATAGCATCCATAAATACAATGAAGAAATTAAATAATTAGAAAATAAATAGCCCGAAAAAATTCAAACGAGAAATACTTCATTAAAAAAAATCTTTAATAATAAAAATTTTGAAATAATTGGAGTAAATAAAATAAGAATAATAATATCGAAATGAATTTTCGCTAATCTGTTAAAAACATTTTCAAATTTTCAGAAACAGGAAATTTAGTTTATAAATTTGTGTTAAAATTTAAGAATTAATGAGAGATTAAAATAAAGAATTTTAATAAATTAGACATATGGAATATATGTTTACATATACACACTGACTTTGAGCTAGATGTCACGGGAGACTAATAGAATACGATCTAATATAATTTATTTCAAATACTACAATATATCATTCGTGCCATAGTCTTTGACAAAAATCAATAGTAAAAGCCAAAGACTCGAATATTTTTGAAACTTGACAGTTCATTAACTTTTTAAAATCTGCTTTTGTGATTATATTTGACAGTTAGATAAATGATGCTAAGACCTTTAATAGATACTACATTCTCAAATTCTGCAGAATGCTTCATCGTAGTTAGGGGTGGTTAGAAGGGGAATGTTGAAGTACGTCGAGAGAGTATTTTTTTATTTCGATAACGCAACACGAGAAAGCCATTCCCTTATGCTAAACTAAGATCTGCAGGAAAGCAAGTCAACTTAAAATTCTCCTTTTTCTTGTGTAAGATTCATGATCCACAGAAGATCTTTCACATTGTTACTTGTGACACTTGACGAAACCAAGGCCACCCATCAGGGATTGAATGAATGAAGTCTGGAAGATCACCTTCCTTTTAAGAGTAGAGCACCACCCATTCGGGGGTGGAAGTACGACTTTGGCTCAAAGATGGCACTACCATCTGCATTTTCAAATTAAGAAAGATGAAGCCAAAGAAGACCCATGGCCTGGCTGCTAATACCCCCAGAGGTATTAATTTGGAATAGAAACATGGATGACATTGCGACCACCACAAATTTTACGTGGTCCAGTCAACGTTAGTGAACACGACGAATCTTCGGTTACGCCGGAATTCGAACTAACTACCTTTCGGTAACGAGAATGAACCCCTAACGAACCATGTCACTGCGGTCCATTTACATTTTCTTTCGTCTTGAGTGTTATATCTTTATCTGATCGAACTAAATCAACAATCTCACAGAATAACCAGGTGCACTGGGAGTTTAGATAGGCATCTCCATTCAAAGATAATTAGACAATCTCCAACAAAATATCACTGTATTAAAATCTTGGAATATAATATGAAGAGATTAACAACTATGACAAAATAATGTATAAGTTTGAATTTTGCAGCCTCTCTAAAATTACAAATAATTGTTCTTAATGAGAAAATTAATAGTACACATGAAAATTAAGATCAAGAGCTATCACACACTTTGCTCTGATAGAAAAATTAAAGAAAATGTGGCCTAGCTCGGAATATAATTATCATAATGTTATCATTAATTATCAATTATTATAACCAAAGTTTCTTTATTCAAATTTAGAAAAACAATGATTTCAAATAAATTGGAAAAAAGACTGATTAACATCTTCAAAATGTACCATTCACCCAACCAAAAAAGGTTACCTGTTAAACACTGTTAGGCATATATGATAAATACATTTACTTTTTATAGGTAACTTACATGACAATCACTTTAATTGGGGTAGTAGTGTGGCTGAAGTAGATACGGTAAAATGAAAGGCAAGGCAGTGCTTCATAAGTAAAAAAAAATCGAATTTTAAAAGTTAAGTGGGAAAAAACAGAGATTTTTACTGGATCAAAATATTCTCCAAATACCACTCACAGAAAACAGGTACATTGAGGATTAAAAATAAAAAATTGATACATTTAATGAATATTGATTTTTAATACTCCTAGCCCAGCTATTCATAGAAGTAATTAGACACAATTTAACCGCTTTTTTCATGCAAAAATCTCCAATACATAAACTATTGTATAAAGAAAGTGCCCAGATACGTCATAAAGTAAAAAGTCAAGTGATCTTTTCTAGGATCTACATTTAACAAAGTAAATTCTTTTTTGGTCAAGAAAGATATATGGATTGAATTGTGCAAATTCATAGAAGCTAATACCCAAAAACCAGATTCTAAAAACATTTGAAATGTTTAAACAAAAAATGGCTGCATTCGTAGATGATAATGCAAATATTATTGAGGTTTCCTCAAACGATAAAATTTCGAGAATTTATTGGGTTCTTTAAATCTAATGATTATTAAACTAAATTTTGATAGGTGGATAAAGACAAATAAAAATTGTTCAAGGAAAATAGTTCATGGATACCACAGGTAAATGCGAGGAAATCTTATTTCATTTTTAGAAATAATTTTAAATAGGTAAACCGAACCTTGCTTTGAGAAATCTTGATCTGACTTTATCTCCAGTTGGGCCGATGATATACACGGAGAGATTATTTAGAATGTAATGAAAGGGAATATTTCGTATCTTAATAAACAGAGATTATTTAAGCTCTTTAATTTATTTCCCCAATTGGAAAAGTGTTTGATTTTTTTCCTCCAGGAAAACTAAGAAGCAGGGTAGATCTTTTAAAAGATTAATGCCCATCACTCTAACAATGTTTTTATGCAAGCTTAAAGAGAATCTTATGAAAGGAACCTTTTCATCTTGAATCTAATAATTTATTCCCAATAGAATAATATGATTTAGAAAGAGACACCTCTAAGAATGAAATGTTATGTTTTGGGCAGAGATTTCGAGTTTCTCTGAATCTTAAGTCATCAAAGAATTTATATACTGTTTTTTTTTTT
>JAPDSC010143638.1:0-12451 GCA_026290005.1 Latrodectus geometricus
CACGACCCTCTGTTTTAGAAATATTGATATAGCATATATGGCATTTAAGTCGTACCTTTTTTACCATTTTCATGGATCCTATCAATCAGGTGGTGCGTTTTTTTACTTGTTTGCTCATTACGATCAGGATCTATAGCCATACCAAGCAACAAATAAGATAGCCATGGCCATGCATGGAAGAATTTAAACTAACTTTCGTGGTGTGCTTTGGCTATCATTTTTGGTAGCCTGGATGAAAATCTCCCCATGTGTTACAAAATGAGTCAGATTGAAAAATATTGATTTTATATATAGTTTTATGTTGAAAAAAATACAAATTACACAAAAATAAAGTTTGGCCCCGTGGTGAACATTTGCAATTTTGGCTTGGCAGTCAAAGTGTTAATATTATACAAACATTATTAATATATAAAGCTGAGTAACAAAATGCGCTTTAATATTATTTAATATATAAAGATTTAATATTTATACAATGGTTAATGAAAACTGAACGTCTTAAGTGCACGAAGTAAGAAATAAAATGAGCAAAATGTGACTTACAGAATCTTATGTTACTGTTTTCAAAACTCGTATTGAAATAAATCTAGGAACCAAGTTTCCAAATTGAATATAGGATCGTTAGTGATTCTTTTGATAGTTAGTAACGCGACAGATAGTTTAACATACAAGCTAAGATTCCTTAATAATATGTGGCTCAATGTATTACAATATTTTTCCTGATTATTCATAAAATGAGTTAGAATGTTGCTTAATAAACATTTATAGAGTTTCTCTTTTCATTCCTAACTTGATTTTCTGAACTATCTAGTTTCATTATTCTTTTATAATGCATTATTAAACATTTAAGCGAAAGTTAAGGTAACATATCAACTTAACATATGTTTATAAATCAAGAACACTGAGTAAAATGAGATTCCCTTAACCAAATGAATGAAAATATTAAAAATTTGCCCCTAAAATAAGTTTTTCACAAATTTATCTACCCCCTGTTTCGAGAAGGGAGAATATAAACAACGAGAATAAATCCAATATTCTCCATCCCCACCTCCACCCCAGTAGTAACGTCAGATTCCGAATATAAGTCTTCGCCCCATTCATATACAAAACTTTTTCCATCACTCTACATTTGCATAGAGAGTGTAACTGTAACTGCAACTGCAAGACTTCTCTGATAAGTTGCCAAGTGAAGAAAATAAGCGTGATTCCGCCGAAAGGGAAATTTCCCTGTTGTTTTTCTTTGTTTGCTTGTCTCCCTTTCTGTGGAAAGAAAACAAAATCGTGTTATATTACAGTCTATTTTCACAGTAGATGATAAAGTAGCTCATATTAAACCTAAAAAAGCTCAATTGCCTAGGAGTGGGGACTTCCACGCCGCGAAATTCACGATGAAATGGATAATTTGAAGTGTAAAAATAGGCCGAAAGTCATTAATGTTTATAGTTATTAGTTTTTATATTTGGAAAGCTTAATGTACGTTTCTAAAAAAGATATGACTGGCAGAAATAATGGACGCAATAAAAAGAATAAATTACGAAATGATTTATTCATGTATATTTTAGTTTGTGATTCGCATACAGAATTGTTTCCTAAATCATTTTTTTGACAGAAATGATAAAAATATTGAAGTTAAATTAGCATAAAAACTGTTACAGATAAAGTTTATTTAGAAAATTAAAATGGCTTCATAAAATACTTAGAATTTGCAAAATAAATCATCAAGTCATGCAATAAAAAAACCATAATTTTTCTTATTTTAGCTTTTTCCTATTCTTCTCATTTATATCCACATATTTTGTGGCTTATGTGATTAAAGTATTTTAAAATTAAATAATATTTCGTATCATATATCGTATTCTGTTCATTATTTCATACTCTGTTTAAATTTGTACTGAATTATATAACTTTTTATTGCTATATTGTAATATATAATGAATATAATTATTATATTTCACTTAATATCCACTAATTAATACGATTTTTGCAGAATCTAATATTGCAGTTTAACCATGTACTTTCGAAGATTATTTTCTTAAAGGAGGGCATACGATAAATTTACCCACATACTATTTAACATGTTAACATAATATTTTAAACAATATAGTGTTATATGATATGACTCTTTAATTTTTTAAATATTTATTATATTAAGAGAGATTTAATAAGATTGAATTTAATTATTAATAAATATTGATGTACATTCGACCTTCTACATATTTTTGAGTTCAGACTTTATATCAGTATCATCAAATTAAGATATATTTTATTTTCATTTATTTTGAAGGGAGACTTTGGATACATATGTAGTTATCTATCATTAAAATGATAATTTATCTTGTATATACAAAACAAATTTATTAATATGTTGCTGCTGATTAAATTTGCATTCATTTTAATGGTTTATTACTTTGCTGTTTACAAATTTTCAGAAATTAAAAAGGAAAAGAAAAAAATGCATAAATAATATCCTAGAGGAAGGCACTCAATGCAGTGTGCTTCAGAAAATTTCATTTTAAAAGATAATCGAAAAACTTCTTTAATATATAAAAATGTAAACATTATTAAAAGAAAAAAGAAACTAATCAGTTTTCATTCGCATTATGCTTTCGTGTCTTCTAAAAATGGAATATGAGCTAGGAAAAGAATTCAACAAAAGGCTAATGCTTTAATGCATTTCCGACCATTGCATATAAGAAAAAAAAAACATAAAGAATACAACAAATCCACTGAGCTTTAAAGCTTCCATGTTTTCTATCGTAAATATTTGCTCGTTAATCAGATCCGAATTATCGGAAAGCGCCATTTTTTTTAAAAAGTATTTCACTTCACTTCAAAAACTGAAGAAAAGGGGAAAAAAAATCGTCTGATATTTCCCTTGCATTAGAGCTTATTCCGCGACACGTTATTCTCTAATTTAATTCACAGATTTGAAATTCAATTATGGAGGACGCGTGCCATTGATTTATTTCGAGTCAACATCAGTGTTAGATGGTAAATATGAATAATTGGGGTTGTTGCCAACATGTTAGGAGAAATAAAAAATGCAGAGAAGTTCATTTGTAAATGCTAGCAATCATCAAAACAGCACAAAACACGTATTTTTTTTTATTACGGAAAGTGATCTGAATATCACTTAAATTTAAGACTGTAAATTTCAAGTTGGCTTAAATTTTATTTTTCGATCACAAGGCTATATTACCCTTGTTTTATTAAAGTAAACAAATAAATTGCTATTTGGGAATTAGAAACAATTCTTTCTGTTGTGTTTAAAAGTAATTATCAATAATTAAGGTTATAATATTACATTAAATCAAATATAACAAATTACTAGTAGTATGATAAAGTTAATTTCTTGAACAAAACTAACAAAAATTACCATAACGGAAAATCTAACATTTAAACATCGTAAGGGTATTCGTAGTATAAATTAGGAGACATTAGTTGCACTTAGTATTAATACAGTACTAATTGTACAATACATATCATTATTTTTCATAAATTAACTTTGCAAAATTTACAATACTTTATTTCTGTTTATTATGAGACTATTAGCTGTATCCATTTTGGGAGTTTGAATATAATACGAAAAAAAAAATTACTAATATTTTAAGAATAATGTTTTCAAAAAAACTTCTTGGGTTAAAGCAAATTAATAATAGGTTAAATAATAAATTAGACGCAGAAAGGAATTGGTGTATTTGATAAAAAATATAATATCATACATTTACAAAAAATCAAAGAACAGCTTGGTTTGGATTTTTAACCAATTATTTAAAAACCTAAGGAATCTATTAAATAACAAGCATATAAATTCTAATATCAAAGATAATTCCCATATAAGATAGATGAATAAAAGAGTTAAAATTAAGAGTAAAAATAATTTAAACAACTTTTTTATGTTGTTGGCATAATTGCTGAAAATAATAAAATGCAAAATTTTTAAAAAAGTGTTGGACAAAAATGTTTTTAAAAAAATGTCTGTTTATTACTTTGTGTAATTTTTAAATTCGATTTCAGTTGAGATCCTTTTTTATTGTATTTTTTATTTTATCACGCCCTTTCAAAGGATTCGAAATTATAAAAATTCTGGATTACATTTGATTTGCTTTTTTGAGAATGCAACATTCATTTTTGAGAATCTTTTGAATAGAAATTTGCTTATCAAATTGTTTTTATTTCCTCAGTTCTCAAAATTTATTTACCCGTCACAAAACATTAATCAAAGCCCATATTATTCTTTGTTTAAAAAATTTTCAGGAAATAGTTTTAATTTTCCTGATTCGCAAACTAAACAATGGATATGAAAGCGATTCTATGAGCAGAAAAAAAACATAAAATGAAGTCTTTTCCGCATTAATTAATTAAATTCATATCATATTAGTTATTTGTAATCAGGCCGTGATGACTCAGTGCAACCCTTTCATTATTCATCACTAAAACAAATTCTTCAAAATCAGGTTACCCGCATTTGTAATACAAAGCTCGTGGCAATTAAAGATTGATGCGGAGGCTCAGATATTCGACTGACGTCATCCGGGTTCTCATTTCGCCCACCCCTCCTCCAAACTGAAATTTAATCTCCACGTCACCACTCGTTGATGAGACAATTCCTGCTCCTCTTTCAAAACAAACGCCAAAGAGTTAAAAATAAAACACAACCGTAATTCCGTGACACAATCACAGAATGCGGAACCTTTTTTCTCCTCTAACCCTTTCTCTCCTCCTCGAAACCCTTCCCTTTATTTTAATTCAGGGAAACTTCTCTAGAGAAGAGTTGAGTTGTTGTGGGGGTGGTCTGGTACTGCGGATGTTCAATTAGTTGTCCGGGAAACAGTGTTTGCATTCTGGTTAGATGTATATTGGAGTCTATTGTAGAACGTGTTTACATCAAATATTACAATTTTCGAGACCAACATATGTGATTAGTAAAAATCGAAGGGATCCAAATTGTTTTCGAATTCTATAAAAAAAAATCCTTTTAATTTCTCGAATTTTCAGTTCATAAGATATGTTTCAAAAATACTTGATTTTTGTAAAATTATAATGCCAGCTTAAGCAACGCATGATTAAGTTACTTCTTTTATGAAATTAATATGTTTTATTGCAAGAAAATAGTATTTAAGATCTCAAAATCTTAAATTATTTCCATTTACAAATGTCAAGAAACAGGAATTTCTCAAAAAACAATTTGGAAATTATTTAAGAAAAGAAAGAAAATTGCGAACAACTGATTCACAAATGCAAACAATAAAATTATAGAGAAATAAAATATACAATAATTTTATAAGTTTTAAATTAAAACTTGAATTTTAATTATTGTAATCAAATACTATGCTAGATGAAAATACAGAGTTACATTTTTAATTAACCATCATACTGGATTTTAGTTAACAATTTTTATTTGAATTTTGAAATGAAATATCAGAATATTTTTCAAAACAGAATTCGAGAAATTTGAATTCCTAAAAAGACATTGGACATTTTGAATTTTCGAAACTTAATTCTTACTTTGGGAGCTCATAAAATTTGAATAACTAATATTTTTACAAACCATATAAAGATAAAAAGGTAGACACACATTTAATTAACGTAAAATATTACTTTACTCTCTTCACTTTTATTATTTCTGTTAGTTTTACATATAAGAGCTAATTATCTAGCATTTTTGGTTTTAATTGTAAGTTAAGATGTTGTCTAAATGATATATATCAGCTTAACTGGTCGATTAGTTTAGGGAAACATTAACTAAAAAATATATAATATTTTTTGTCTTAAAAAAATAAAAAAAATTTGCAATTATTTTAAATTTTTTTTATAAATCATTAATTTATGATATAATATTTGTAATAATCAATAAAAAGAAAAATAACTTTTAAATTTTAGTAATGGATGAATAATTGGCTGTGATTGACATTTTAGAATTAGAAAGAATGATAACTTAAATACGTAATATAATTAAAAACATATTAGGACGATTTAATTTCAATACTTAAAAATAACGATATTTATTATGATTTTAATAAAATTAAATATCAAGAACATTTGAATGATGTCTTTATCAACAACTGTGAAAAAGATATGGAATGTATTTCAGTTAACCTGAAGAAGTGATCACAAAAGTTTATGAAATTTCTGAAACGTTTGAAATTTAAATGTCCACAAGAAAAATATGAATCGCATTAAATAATGCTCAATAATTAAGTTTAAGCTGTCATTTTCATTGGAATATAAACTTTTTATAGCTCCGTGGCCATATTTTTGTCAAAAGCTGCTTTATTCCAAGTTAAAGAATTTTTTAACATGATTATGTAAAGAGAAAGTTGTTTTGCTCTTTAAAACTTAAAAAATTTCTTTCAATTATTCTAAAATCAATATAATCGCAAACATAAACGAAACTGAAATCAACATTAATCACAAGTGAATCACAGAAAACATTAATTTACGAAAAATACTTGTTGATTACTCACAATTAATGAAATTTTCCCTTTTCGAAGTGGGGAAAAAAATCCCCTGAAAGCTCGACTTCAAAGCAAAAAATAAACCAGCATTCTTCGTAATCCACTAATTTAAATTTTTCATCAGCAAGATTAAACGCTTTCATATCCCCGTCTTTGTCGTCACTCTTAATTTCTAAAACTTTACAACCCCCCCACACCTCACCCCCTACACTTTTTACTCGTTACCAAGCATCTTTGTTTTTCCCCCACAGCGCTAATGAACAAAGGGAACAATCACAGCTTGTAAAGCGAGTCTTCCTTTTTGTTCTTTTGTTCGAAAAGAGTGCTTCTGCACTTGTGTTAGCGGTGACTTTAACCCCACCGCGTGCGAAAAGCGGGACTAACACTGATTACTGGTAATTTGATGAGAGTTTTCGCGATTCAACCAGGTTCGCCACCCTTTTGATTGCGAGAAGTGGTCGGAAATTCAACTTCTAGAAGCGTCCGACCGTATGTTGCACGGATGTATGATTCATTCCTACAGTGGATTAATCAAACACAGTCACAGTTAAAAATTTCATTTTGTTCATCTTTAGTTTCACAGCTTGAAAGAAGAGTGAATATTCATAACTTTGTAATTTTATTCACTTTGCAATTTTTTAAAAAAAATTTTTGAATCTAAGGTACAAAATATTTATCTTTGCATTGTTATAAATGTTATGATATTGTGTAATCTACCCAATGAAATGTATTTCAAAAGAATGGATTCGATTCGCCTTAACATAAAATACATATGAATGATACATATTTGCACATAACCTTCTGCTATTTTATTTCATAATGCTATTGTATGTCAGAAATATAATAAAATAGAATCTAATTCTCAATACTTATTCAAGTATATTAAATCTTTATTGATATGGAATTATAAATAAACAATACATTCAAAAAATTAATTTTAATAAACTAAAATTTAAATTAAAGAAAGTGGAAATATATTATTGATTAAATTAATTGTATCAATATTAAAAAAATTTGATAATTGAACTCAATTAATATTTCTATATGCCAAGAAAATTTTTTGTTAGTTGCAAATGCCCAGAATTTTTAAATTTCAGTTTGATTTAAATTGCAATAAAATACAAATAATTTAAATTTAATTCAAAATTTTCGTTACCTTAGGTAGCAATGAGTGATCAATAAGTTTGATGTGTACAAATCACTGTTAAATGAAGTTCTTTTGAAAGAATTTTTATTTTCATTAATTTTAATAATTTTTTATTAATTATTTCTGTAAAATTGTAAAGTTAGTCCCAATTAAATTTCGGAAACTTAACTCTTAAATCCAGATTCTTTAGTATTCATGAATGCGTCAAGGTTATTTTGAATACAAATTACTAACTGCAAATAAAGCTTATTCAAAAGCAAAATCTATCATAACTTTAAATAAAAAGTGTCAGAACCATTTCAATTGAAATAATTTGGAAGAATTATATTTCAAATCAAATTAGTATAGTTTTTATTGAATATTATTTTCTAAACTGTTGATATCTATTGTTATTAGGTAGATATAAAATGACAAAATTTAATCAATAATTTTCTTTAAAGAAATATATTTACAGTTACAGTTAAATAAGTCTTGTATACACACAGAAATATAATATGCATTGCTTAATGAGATAATTGTATCATCGATAATGAATGAATAAATAGGAAAATAAGCGAAAATGTTTGGAAATTGTTAAAAATAGAGAACCTATTAGCAAATTAATCAGCACCATCAATTTATTAGGGAATGATTCTCCATATGCAGGAATAGCCATAATATAAAGCAATCATTAAGGCAATTTACTTAATTGCTTAGCAATGAATGAAATATCTTTACGTTTCCGTTATTATGAATGAAATGTTTCTTGAATCTAAAAGTTCGAATATATAAAGTGTCCAATGGCAGAACGACAAACGAACTGTTGTTTTGCTTTTTTATTCCCCATTGCATTGTTCAAATTGATATTTCTGTAGTTTTATACATCTAAAAATATTTTAATTCGTAAATAAAAATGATTTTGTTGGTTTCATTTCACTTTCTTTTTACAAACTGTGGCTGAAAATTATTGTATTATCTTCGATTAAAAGTTAAAAAAAAAATTAACATTGAAAATAAACATAACTCAGTAGAATTTATTTATAAAAGTTTTACATTAACATTTTACAATTACATGAAAATAGGAAGAAACTGAGTATAATTTTAATAGATATATTCTACATTATTAAGTTATATTTTGAGTGTTAAATAAGTTAACAAAAATGGTATATATATATATATAATAACAAAATGATATTTATTGGACAAATATAGTATACTAGAAATAACAAGTGATTAAATTTTCAAAAAATTTGGCTGGATAGATCCTGAGAAAAAAGTACCCAGAATAACCATCTCTGACAGTAATGACAGCAGTTATATGCCTGGGCATTGAGTCAAACAGAGATTGAATTGCATGTACAGGTACAGATGTCCATGCAGCTTCAACACGATGCCACAATTCATCAACCGTAGTAACTGGCATTTGGTGACGAGCCAGTCGCTCGGCAACCATTGATCAGACGTTTTCTATTGGTGAAAGATCTGGAGAACGTGCTGGCCAGGGCAACAGCTGAACGTGTTCCGTATCAAGGAAGGTCCGTACAATAACGGCAACATGTGGTCGGGCATTATACTGCTGAAACGTAGGGTTTCGCAGGGCTCGAATAAAGGGTAGAGCCTCAAGTCGTAACACACCAGAAATGTAACGTGCACTGTTCAAAGCACCGTCAATGTGAACAAGAGGTGACCGAGACGTGTATCCAATGGCACCCCATACCATCACACCAGGTGATGGGCCAGTATGACGATGACGAATGCATGCTGCCAGTGTGCGTTCACCACGATGCCACCAAACACGGCGTCCATCATGATGCGACCATCATTATGCTGTACATAGAACCTGGATTCATCTGAAAAGATGACGTCTCGCCATTCGTGCGCCCAGGTTCGTCGTTGATCTCACCATTGAAGGTGCTCTTGTCTATGACGCAGCGTCAAGGGAAGCCGCAGCCATGGTCTCCGAGCTGAGAGTCGATGCTGCTGCAAACGTCATCGAACTGTTCGTGCAGACAATTGTTGTCTTCCAAACGACCCCGTTTCTTGACTCACAGCTCGTGACGTGGTTGCGCTCTCCATTACGGCCAGCCTGTCTTCTCCTCTACCTGTCTTCTCGGCTGCTACTGATAGGTGGCCGTTGAGATCCCGCATGGCGTTCCGTATTACCGTCCTGAACCCATCGATTCCATATTCTGCTAACAGTCATTGGATCTCGACCGACGCGAGCAGCAATACTACGATAAGATGAACCACAATCCCGGTACGCTACAATTCGACCTTTATCAAAGTCAGATATGTGCTGGTACGCATTTCTCCTTCTTACACGAGGCATCACAACAACTTTTCACCAGGCAACAACGTTCAAATGCAATTTGTGCATGAGGAACCGGCTGAACAATTTCCTCATTTAAACACAATGTAGGTGTCGCTACTGGCGCCTGCTTTGTCTGAATGCGCTGAAAAGTTAATCATTTGCATATCACAGCACCTTCTTCCTTTCGTATAAATTTCACGTTTGTAGCATGTCGCCTTCTTCGTGTAGCAATTTTATTGGCCAGTAGTGTATATATATATAGCATATTTTTACTTACTTTCGATATGTAAAGTTTTTTTTGTATAATTTTGTACAAACTAGGTTTGAATTTTTGAGGAAAACTTGCAGTTTGGCTTTTTACATTTAACATATTTGGCTGAATGAAGAATATTTTACCGTGGAACTTTTTTTTAATTTTAATTTTTATTATAGAAGAAGAATTTTTTCCCATATTAACCATTATTTAGATATCGGTTAATTTTGAGTAATCAGCAGCCGAGTTTACAAAAAAAATCCGTCAATAGTTTCACTGTTAACCTTAAAACATTCCAGAATGATAGTTGATGTATGATTATTATGGACTACATATACAAGTTGGCCACCACATTCTTTCATCTAAAATACCACCCCTGGTAAACAAACTTTTTAAGTTAATTTTATTTCACTTTCAATATAACTGCTGAAGATTTTATTTTTAATTAAAAATAAAAAAAGTTAAATGAAAAAGAGCTTAGCTCAATAGAATATGTCATATCACGATAACTGATCAAATTTTAAATAAATATATTTTATTTATTCCTCAATATATGTTTATTTAATTGGGATGCCTTTAAAACTGTTTTTTCTGTGGATAGAAATTGCTGAATACAGTCAATCATTTCGTAACGTGATCCACAAGGGTAACGAGATAAACACGGAGTAAGAAAGCTTCTCCGCAATTACATTGAAACCGATTGAGGGATACGAAAATCCAGTCATGTATTTGCCATCAAAGCATAGTAATTTTCACTGGATCTAACTCAAAATCAAATCTTTTGGAATGTAAGAGCAACATTTTTTAAACAAATTACCTCATTTATATCATTTATTAGTGACAGGATTTAAGTTGAACTTTCTTACTTCGCAGAGTTTATCTAACTACAAAATCATTTAGTCAAAATATAATGAAACGGAAAAATTTCTTTCTAATAATTTGACGGAAATTTGACAGATAAAGATGATAATGTTACACAAACTGTTCAATAATATTTATATTTTGTTCCCGAATGTTTCTTCGGCATTTCATTCTTTCAATCTATTTTATAGTTCACAATCCAGTTTTTGGAATGAAGTATTTCTAACCAAATAAATGTACTATTTTTTTTACAAGCAAGTTGGTTACACTATCTTATTGATATACTTAAATATTTCATAAATTGTTTCATTTCACTTTTCTACAAGTTTAGAAAATCACAATGAATTTTTTTTTACTATTTATATTTTCAATTACATAAAAAATATATTTGTATTTTGCATTTATTTCTTGATAGGTACTGGCCTCAATGACTTGGCTAACTGGTGTCTAACGGGTAATGATAAATAAATATCAATTTTCGGCCTGGATGTGGCATAGGGCTAGTTAACCAATGCCCACCGTTGGAAAAAAAAAGAACAATATTTGTTGATAAAGTTGTTGGTTTGTTGATTGAACTATCAATTGGATATGATCTTCTGTAAATTCTAAAAGGAATCCAAAATAATGTCTTTTAATTTTGAATCAGTATTGAAGGAAGTCTTGATGCTTATCCTTTTCTTGCCTCTCTGATGAGGAGCATTTTACTTTATGGATTTAAACGATAACTTGTAATATGACGATATATGATACAATGAGAATCAAATTGGCTATTTTCCGATATTCTAAATGTTATCATACTGTACATACAGATACTGGACATGTTTCAAACATGTCAATTTCCTGACTGGTCCATGATGATATACGGCTTGTCAAAGGAAACTTGACAATATGACTGTCCTCAAGGGACTTTGTTATGAGGGGGCGTTGTGACCCTACTTGCATTCAGTATGATTCTCAGCGACACATCAAATCCATATTCGCAAGATACTGGTAGGATTTCGACCAGAACTAGTGTCCATGTCATGAAACGATAATCCACACGCTCAGAAGGCAATGATCCTGCTTATATTATATTTCGACACTTGCTGATAAACATTTCTTTTTGCTTGAGCCACCACAATATTCTGAGAAAACTCCAACCTTATAAAGAAATTTCCACATGAAAAATATTTTGCACAACTTTTCTTTTATACAATATACTTCGTACGTCACCTATCCCTTTCATGTAGTCCAAATGTGCTGAAATGCTAATCATTTGTAAATTTCAATTTCTTCTTTTCATAAAAACTTGAGTTCGGAAGATCATTCTTTCCTGGAACTGAAGTTTTAATGGTAAACAGCACATATAAAAGAAAAGGTATGGAATTTTATATTTTATTTAATATATTCAAAATGCTTTTTTCCTTCCTCCTTGCTTCTAAAAATCAAAATGAATAGATTACGAA
>JAPDSC010143640.1:0-10425 GCA_026290005.1 Latrodectus geometricus
CAAATTTCCTTCTTTAGTCAATATATCAGCGATGTCGAAAATGTCAATAAGCCTTCTTCCGATGACTCCTAATTTACGCGCTCAGGCCTATTCTAGAGGGTATTGGTTTCTAGCGACATTTTTTGTATTCAAGAAATAAGATATACCTGACAAGGCTCCGGCGATAGCGCAAACTTCATTTACTTATCTTTGCTTACTATCCATTGTTCTTGCATATTTTATTTATGTATACACCTCGTAGTAACAATAATGTCTTTCATTAAATTGATTAAATTTTCTTTCGATGAAGAGGATTTTTTTAATAAATCGATATAGGTTTAAGTATAATAAATTTTAAATAATCTATAACTTTTTAAAGTTGTGGGCAAAATTGTAAAAAATTCAAATAAATAAAAAAAATTATGAAAATTTTAATTCAGCTGACTTTTAAATTTTGCTAAAAAAAGATTCCTAAATCAACTTTTTCATCACTCTCATGAGCATGACAAACAGTATCCACTTTTGAAAAAAAGAAAGATTTTTCTTCATGGCATTACAGAAATACATAACAGTAATTAAATTGTTAATATCAGTTTGTTCAGATATTTAATAAAAATTATTTCGTTTGCTATACAAGCACTGTTTTTTTCACTATACACATTTTAAGAGGAAATGTAATGAACAGTACATAATACACTACTGGCCATTAAAACTGCTACACCAAGAAGGCGACATGCTACAGACGTGAAATTTATACGAAAGGAAGAAGGTGCTGTGATATGCAAATGATTAGCTTTTCAGCGCATTCAGACAAAGCAGGCGCCAGTAGCGACACCTACATTGTGTTTAAATGAGGAAATTGGTCATACACAAATTGCATTTGAACGTTGTTGCCTGGTGAAAAGTTGTTGTGATGCCTCATGTAAGAAGGAGAAATGTGTACCAGCACGTTTCTGACTTTGATAAAGGTCGAATTGTAGCGTACCGGGATTGCGGTTTATCTTATCGCAGTATTGCTGCTCGCGTCGGTCGAGATCCAATGACTGTTAGCAGAATATAGAATCGATGGGTTCAGGACGGTAATACGGAACGCCATGCGGGATCTCCACGACCACCCATCACTAGCAGCCGAGAAGAACTGCATATTATCCGCATGGCCGTAATGGATCGTGCAACCACGTCACGAGCCGTGAGTCAAGAAACGAGGTCGTTTGGAAGACAACAAGTGTCTGCACGAACATTTCGACGACGTTTGCAGCAGCATGGACGCTCAGCTCAGAGACCATGGCTGCGGCTTCCTTTGACGCTGCGTCATAGACAAGAGCTCTTTCAATGGTGTGATCCACGACGAACCTGGAGGTTGTTGACTCAACACGCATAGTATGACGTAGGGATGTGCCAAACTGTTATTTTTCAATAATCTGTTATAACTGTTATATTTTGCGCTGATAACAGTTACAAATAACTGTTATAAAATAACGATAGAAATTGGCGATTATTGATTGGCTTATAAACAGCGGAAGACTACAGTTTTCATTGGTTTAAAAAAAATTTTTTGGCGATTAATAACGAACAGTTATTTGCGATATTGAGGTGTTAATAACGATTTTAATGTGTTATTTGGCGTTATTGAACTGTTATTGGCGATATTGAGGTGTGTTAAAAAGTATTTTGGGAGCCAACAAAAACTGGATTTTTAGTTGGAAAATACTTGATTTTTAAACTGTGTTACAAAAAACTGTGTACATTATTAGTTAGCCTATCAAACAAACTTCGTATTGTGCCTTTCTATAAAAATCGCAGAAATTTTATTCTGGAGAATAGCATTTCTTAGAATCACATCACGTTTTAGCCTTGATTTTGTAAGCATTTCCCCCAAAATGTTGTATTTCTAACTACTTTAAGGATTTTTCTTAGCAGAGCAAATTGCTTATATTGTGTATCTACTGTACACGAATTTTAAGTAAATTTTATATTCAATCAAGTGTTGAAAAAAAATAAATAAAACAAATTTTGTGAATTAATCACTAGAAAGTGACTAATTAATTAAGAAAGGGCAAATTAATAACTAGAAAGTGAAATGTTGCGAGAAAAATTTATAAAGTAATCAATATGCACTTTAAAGAGTAGTTTGTTTTTTAAGAATACTTTATATTTTTACAAATGTATTGCTATTGATTTGACTGTGTCTTACCTATATTATATTTTTTGATACTCATTTGAAAATTACTTTCATAAGAAATTATTTTAATTAAACTGTTTTATTCATTTTTTTCTGTTAATACTTCCACTTTAAAATAATTATTTCTGAGTAATTTAATATGAAGCTTAATGATTATGTTTACATATTAATACATTTTTAAGAAAACTATTTCAACTTAAGTTTTATATTATTCTTAATATAAAATTACTTAAAATGAAAATTTGTTTCCATTTGGTTTAATAATCTAAAAAAATATTTGCCAAAGATTAATAAACCGCTTTTTTATGTTAATAATATGTATATCTATATATACACATATATATATATATATTTAAATTACATTTAAATATATTTTTTACATGTATTTTAAAAAAAGTTCACATTGAATAAAATTTTTTTTAATTTATTTATTTTTTACATAGTTGAAAAATGTACCCTAATTTAAAATTACCTTTTAAAACAATGTATTTTATATTATTTTAATTTTCCAATTGAAAATAATAGAATTAGAAGGTAAAAAATGCAGAAGAAAATTCCGTAATTATAATTTAAGCGGATTATTTTAATATTCCATTATTTCCGACTAATCAATCATTTTAGAAGCCAAACTCTTTACTTCTTTTCTATTTCTCCTCCTTCGAAACCCGAAACGTATTTTTCTTGAGAACAAATTTCCCACTCCCATTGTTACCCCTTCTCTGAATTTTGGGGAGCAGTGCCCCGAAACAAGAATATTGCCGATGGGAAGAATCTCGAAACGAGAAGTGAAATATGTTTCTTCCTGTAACATTATTTTCAAAATAACAAAATGGTATTAAGTAACATTTCTTTATCCATAACACCTCATTGAAAAAACATCGTTATCATGTAATAATAAACATGTGTTATCATGTAAAATTTTATGATTATTTAACAGGTCATTATTAAAATAAGAAATTGTTGTCATAACACTTCGTTATACGTTTCTGTTATTGAACATTTTACTGTATTTATTTATATACAAATTTAATTAATACGATTTTAAAAAAAGGTGAATGAATCATAATTAATTTAAATATTAAAAGAATGAAATATCAATATTAATGAGTTTCCTTATCTTTATGATATAGCAAAACTTATATTTTTATTACTTATTTCTTAAGTATTTTTTATTACTTATTTAAATTAAATTTTTAATTATATTCAAGAATCATCTGGCTTTAATTTTTATCTTAAATTTCAATACATAAAAATTGTAAAGCTTAGAAGGATTAATATTTGTAAAGGAATGTTCGACAATAGCAAAGAAAGAAGCTCGAAATTCTATAACAAAAATCTCGTGTTACCATTGGTCTCTTAATAAAGTCATATAAGGCAAAATATTTTCAAAAATTATGTTATAAATTTGTATACACGAACATGTACAGTTTATATGCAAGAGCTAAACTTGGTTTAGTTGGTAAGACCGAAGTTATTTGAAGTAGAAGGTTCTGGGTTCGATCTCTGCTATTGTTGAAAAACAAGAAATGCGTGTTGCTCTTCAATATCTGCATACATATACATATTTGTCAGTATGGATGATTTAATGTTTCATGGGTCTTTTCCTATTCGACTTTGTACACAATTTTTGCTCAAGTTTTATGAATAAAAGCTTCATAACGGGATCTCATTTAGTGTAATCTTGAAAAAATTATTATATTATTGATATCTATATTGGACAAATTTTCATGATGTTTCACATTTAATTAAGTGATGAAAAGAAAAACGAAATAAATATAGTAAGTAGTAAAACAATATTTAAGAAGATGTATACACGTAATAATATTTTGTTATTTCGTTCTGAAGAACAAAAATAGTTTTTATATGCTTTCCAATATGACGGCAATATTGAAACTTTAATCTATTTAAATAAAAAATATGGAATTTATAGATTGATTTTTTCTGTAAAATTGTTTTGCTTTTATTTTATTTTTTATTATTATTATTTTGATATATATTTATTTATATCTTTACAATGCATGTAGGTCTTTGTATGAAGACATTCTAAAAATCAATATTGAAATATATCTAAACTTATGATTTTTTTTCTTTATTCAAAATAAAATATTTTAAAATAATTTCTACTCCTGTTAATTGCTCTCTAATCAGGTACTAATGAGTGCTTTTACTGGTAACTAATTAAATTTTAAAATCTCTTATCAATTTCCAATGTTTCATTGTTAAAAGTTTGATAAATGTCAAAATATTTGTAATAAATATATTATCTTATTTAATTATATCTACAGGAAAGATAACAAAAAAGAATGATGATTGGCTAATGATTACAATAATTTAGTATGCCCTGTAAATTGTATAAATGCATTTGTGAATGAAAATATAAAATAAAATACAAAATACCTTCATATGAATTTGATTTTTTGTCACTTTGAAATTCTAATTTCTTAAACTTAAAATAAGGGATTTTGTTTTTAAATGTTTACATATTTAATATTATATTTATATTAAGTCAATATTTCAATGTTAATATTATTAAACTTGAAATATTTATTGCATATTCGGATTTTTTTTAAATAACTAATTCATTTAGTCAGGGTTTTTTAAACACAAAAATAATTTTTTATTATTAAATCTTATGATGAATATTTAGTTAAAATTAAATTTAAAATTTCTAGTTTTAATGAAACTGAAATTTTTAATCTTTATGGAATTCTATTATGAGTAACATTTTATTTATACTTTTAAAATTTCTTTAATTATTGGAAAATAGTTTTAAACTGAAATAAACTGAAAAGTTTTCTTATATTCAATTTTTTCCAGATTATTTTTAAAAATAATAATTCATTTAGACTGGAAATTTCTTTCACAAAAATAATTTTCAATGTAATAATTATAAATCAAATATTGAATATCTTTCATTTTAAAATTTCTAAAATTATAATCAAACTGAATTTTTGTTTAATTCAATGTTATTTCCAATTAAATTACATTTTTCAAACAAAATATTTTTATCTATGAAAAATATTTCCTTCAAAGAAATTTCTTCCTTTACTGAAATCAGAATTATGTCGCCTGAAAATCTTATATTTTCTCCATCCCGAATCTATTTCAAGCGTATCAAGAACAGAAGATACGAAAAATCTAAAAAATTAAGAAAGAAACCAGTTTTTCCTTTCTTAAATCAACAAATGAAATATTGCTTTCAAAGTAACAAAATGTTGTCTAGCAACATAATGTTCTTGAAATAACGAGAATCAACAGTTATGAAATAACATTTCGTAATTATATACCAGGCGTTCTTAAAATAATTCCTGTTATATAATAACGAAACGTTATTGTATAACAGACCGTTCTTCAATAACGAGAACGAGCAGTTGTCAAACAACAATTCGTTTCTGCATAACTGTTCCAGACAACGTGCCAACTAAAGCGATAAATCGCCAAATTGTTTGACAACTTCCCTTGTCAACTCCGAGCCATTTCAAGGTCTGTTATTAAATAACGCTATTTTAAGAATAACTGATTATTCTAATAACGTTTATATACAGATAACTGTTATAAAATAACTGTTACGTTAAATTACGGCCATCTCTAGTATGACGTCATTTTGTTTGGCGGGAGAATATCCATTGTGCACGTTGTTCTTTAGACGTTTTGTTACTTTTTCTTTAATTTATTTCTTAAAGTTTTTTTTTTTATAATAAAAAGGATTATTCACAATGAAGGTGAGTTTTTTTTATTTATTAACATTATAGAGAGAATTCTTTGTTTAAATAACATAAACTGAGAAAATATAAGAAATTTCGATCACACGTGTAAAATTTCATTCCAGAATGTAGCCTTAATTTCTTCCAGAATATAGACTTAATTTTGCTTTTAATTTATTTAATATATTGATTACTACTTTTTATTAATAATGTATTCCGCTCATATATAAATTATATCATTTATAAAATATAATAATAATAGGAAGTATAAAAAAATGGCTAAGGAGTTGAATTAAGTGCGTTTAATTATTTTGTCATAAATTCAGTTTGATTTTAAAATATTTAGAATTATTTCAACGATACTTATTAATTAAAAGTATTACTTAAAGTTATTAAGTATTATTAAATAATTTGTTTTTAATTTGCTCATGTATTGACAGCATGCTTTGATTCCAAATTAATTGGTTTCATATGTAATTTAAAAATTTTAATATTATTTAAATTGATTACAGTTGTTAATTATGTGTTTAATTGCCTAATTATATTTTTGTCATAAATTTTGTTTGAATTATTGAGTGTCTGGAATTACTTATTAATGTGTTATTATTTATTAAGTGATTATTATTCTAATTTATCTGTTTTAACGAGAAATCTAAAATTATTTAAAATAACTTATTACGCGAAATCTTTTCAGTTAAATTATTATTTGTACGTATTTTTCCACCATGAGCTACATTCCATTAACTACACAATTTTATCAATCCTTTTGCATCGTGCTGAGTTTTATTATTTGATTTACTATATTGTACTGTATGAATATTCATTGCTTCCTTTATATTTCATAACTAATATTTTTTGTGTTTATTGTATTTCTCATTTATATCTTGGTATTTGAAACTATACACATTTCCCTATTGTTGATTTATATACTTTGTAATTATTCTTCTGCTAAATTTTGTCCATGCCTTTATCTGATGATTTTTCAGTTACTCAAAATTCTCCCCCCGAAGACACACCTTCACAGGTTGCACACGTTTCGGTAAAAGTGCCACCTTTCAGGAAAACTAACCCTTCACTGTGGTTTATTAGGCTGGAATCGCAATTTTTCCTGGTGAATATAACGCCCGATCTAACAAAATTCAATCATGTTGTCTCATGCTTAGACCCCGAAATACTAAATTCGGTACAGGACTTTTTAGAGAAACCACCTACTACCAAAAAATACGATGCCTTAATAAAACGCCTAATTTCTGTTCATTCCGAAAGTGAAGCATCTAGGTAAAGCATCAGTATAAACCCAAATTAAGCTGAAAAACTTGAAAATCTTTTCAAATTTTGCTAAATTGACAAAAGTGAAACATCAGTATTACCCAAATTTTACACAGACGCCTCTAACTTATCAAACAAACTATTTCCTTCCATGCAACTTGTTTCTGCAATTAATTCATTATTAGTAGAGTTTTTTTTCAGTATACTCGTCAGTTTTTAAAAGTAAGGCATCGTTTAATTTTGTACTAGTTGAATCCTGTGATATAGTGTCACTCAAACTTTGCATGGTTCTTCTCTTGAGCTTGTCAGATATGTGGCACCTCTGCATTGTTGCATTTTGTACCATGCTCCAAGCCCAATTTTTTACTAGTTCCATTGTCTTGGGTCACCTACTTTGTTTATAAAGTCTGATAGGCCCTCAATGGAGTTTAGGTGTAACTCTTTAGGATATGGATTACCTAGAATAGTGAATTTTGTGAGGGCAAAAGCATCACACTCATATAGGATATGATGAGCTGTTTTTACCCCTGCGTGGCATTTCCTACAAATTGGTTCTTGTTTAAAAAGCCCCATTGTATGAAGGTGTTTCCTGAAATGATAGTGCCCAGTAATGAAGCCTACAATTGCTTGAGTCTTCAATCTTGGGAGTCTAAGAATTTCAGATGCAATTTTCTCAGATGAGTTGAAAATCATACTTTTTGCATGTTTCTGTCCAGGAGAGTCACGCCAAAGTTTGTTCATCCCCTGTTTTTCCCATTTTTGAATGGCCTTCCTTGTAGTCTTCATGTTGATCCCACAAAAGGGTTCCATTCCTGTTGGATTGAAAGAGGATCTCTGTTTTGCAAGTTCATCAGCTCTTTCATTACCTTCTATTCCTATATGCCCTGGCACCCAAATAAGAATAATTTTATTCCCATTTTCCTGTTCCTCAAGGAGATTTTTGCATTCCATTACAATTTTTGACTTGGAATGAATAGAGAGCCATCAATGCAGCTTGACTGTCGCTGAAAATAAGAATACGCTTACCTTGGTAGCCCTTTAAATTTATCTGCAGACAGATGGTAATAGCAAGAACCTCCGCCTGAAAGACTGGCATGTTCCCAGAGCCCTTTGTAAAGACTGAATCTTGGTGCCACGCCATAGACCCCCAGTCCTGAGAGGTTGCCATTTTTTGATCCATCAGTAAACCAGATAAGATCATTGCTTTTTATTTCAATCGTGCTGTTTTTCCATTCTTCCCTGGTAGGAAAAACTACCTCGAATGGTCTTTCAAACACGTATGTTCTTTCCATGCTGTCTGAAGGCATTTGGAGAGTTGGGTGGTTGATTTTTTTTTTTTTTTTTTGATAATAGTAGTATGACCTCTAGAAGAGGGCTTATCACACCATTGATTATGCAATTTCATTCTATATGCAGTTATTCTGGCAGTGCTGCATATGAAGATATTTAGTGGAGTCAGGTCCAGAATTGCCTCTAGTGCTCTGGTAGGTGCTGTGGACATTGCACCTGTGATACACAAGCAGGCCATTCTTTGCAGACTTCCTAGCTTGTCCTTCACAGTTTTCTGCTCAACCTTACACCACCATATCACACATGTATATGTAAAAGTAGGCCTGACAATTGCTGTGTACATCCAAAACATTTTTGGCTGTAGACCCCAGTTTTTACCAAGCATGCGTCTGCATGTCATAATGCATTTTTTGCCTGATTGATTTTGTAGTCAACATGTTTATTCCAGGTGAGTTTTTGGTCTAGAATTAAGTCCAGAAATTTCACTTCAGAAGCAACATTGATTTCAACCTCAAAAAGTTTTGGGATAAAGAATCCCTCCCTTTTTATTTTTCTTGTGAATGGTATAAGGTTGGTCTTCTGTAAATTTATGTCCAGATTCCTTTCCTTACACCATTTGCCTACATAACTTAGAGCATTTTGCATTAGTTGACAAGTTAAGTGAAAGTCTTTACCAAGGATGAGTATGACAATATCATCAGCATAACCCTGGGTATAGTAACCTATAGAATTTAGATGTTTTAATAGGCTGTTTACAACCAGATTCCCAAGTAATGGTGATAATACACCTCCTTGTGGACAGCCTCTGGTGGTCTTCTTTTCAAATGTCTCATTGAAGATTTTCATTTGTATAGTTCTATCTGAAAGCAGGGTCCTAGTCCATGAGCAAATTGCATGTTCAATCCCTGTATCCCTTAAGGCATTAAAGATGGATAGATGAGAGGTGTTATCAAATGCACCTTGGATATCTAGGAAAGTGGCTAAGGCAAAATCCTTTCTCTCCAGGGTGCCCTCAATCTTAGATACAAGTTTGTGTAACGCTGTCTCTGTAGATTTGCCAGGTTGGTAGGCAAACTGTAGATTATGCAAGGGACTATTACTACCCAGGTAATCTCTGATGTGCCTATCAATGATTTTCTCCATAATTTTGAGAAAGAATGAAGATAAGCTTATTGGCCTAAAAGACTTAGCCTGGTCTAAGTTTTTCTAGGTTTAGGAATGAAAACAATTCTAGTCTTTTGCCATAGCTTTGGAATACATCCCAGTGCCAAGCTAGTATATTCTAGTTAGCACAGGGATAATATATTCTGCCTTCTGGATAATTATAGGCATGATTCCGTCAGGTCCAGGACTCTTGAGAGGTTTGAAGGTGGAAATAGTCCACCTCACTTTATCATGATTGATAATGCTCTTAGCTTAGGTCCATTGATTTCTCTGAATTCTTTTTACAGAACCAATGAAATGCTGCCCTTCGTTGCTATCAATATCAATGGCTCCCGGAAAGTGAGTTTTGGCCATTACTTCTTTTCCGGTACTAGCAAATTTGCCATCCTCATCCTTTAAGGTTCCAACCATTATAGGTTCATCCCTTCTGAGAATTCTTTGGAGTCTAGCTCCTTCAGAGATTGAATTCACCTCTTCACAGAACTTTCTCCAGGATTCTTGTTTGCTTTTCCTAACATTTTTGTTATAGTTAGTGAGTGCTCTCTTGTAGTTGTCCCATTCGCCATATTTCTTTGCTTTGTTAAAAAGTTTTCTAACATTTGCCCTTTCAGTTTCCAAAGAGTTATTCCACCAAGGACACTGTGGCTTTGCTCTTTTGGTACGCATTGGGCAATTTTTATTGTATGAGCTTAGAATTTCACTCTGCAGAGTTTCTGCTGTAACTTCTAGATCATAATTGTCTCTAATATAATTTCCCCCAGTTCAGTTAGCCCCATGATATCCTTTTGGGAATTCTTCCAATTGGTCCTCATGGGTTCCCTGAAGCGGCGGTCAATA